>JAIPMN010000690.1:0-60845 GCA_020650975.1 Apostichopus californicus | reverse complement strand
TTGAGTTGAAACTTTTCAGTTAGCTTAGTTTACTTCATTGGTATAGTATCATATAATATCCTAGGATTGGAAAATCTCGAGAATCAACGCAAATTGCTGCTTTAACACCATGGATAGCAACTTTACACAACAGAATGGTCTGCCCCAAAATATCGAGTTCAGTTTGGAGTGGTTATGATTGTCCCCATTACACTGTTTATCAATAAGACATTTTTCTTGCAATAACTGAATATTTAGCAAGTAACAAGAACAAGCCATTGTGTTGGATCAACATGTTGGCTACTTCATGACTCTTATAAAACCACAAAAATTTTATCAGATTTCAATAGGTTAACCTTCTCGGTTCTGTGTGTAACAGGCCCCACAGTGATGCTGATTAATTCAAGTGGGACCATTTATTTATAAGTATATATGGAATAAACCAGGCTACCTCATTAAAACATCACAGGTATCCTTCCTGTTTGTCAATTTAAATACAGCACAAAAGGTACCTAATGTATACCATGGTACTTATTCCATTTATTTCTTAATTTGACCAGAAGTGGCTAATCACTTTTAAGGTGTACAGCACTAAAAAGGTTACCAGTTCCCTCTAGACATGGTACAGGGAAAATGCTAATGTTGTGAGGAGACAGGTAAGTGAGGTAGCTAAATATATTTCACATTTCAAATAAAATTGCTTGATCCCTATTTCTTAACTAGAATTAATATGAAACAAAGGACAAGAAAAAGCTGACAACACATGCTGGATATGGGTGACAGAACACTTAAATAGCTACTTCATACTGGTCACCTAGTGTACACAATGAACTAGTATACAGGTTACACAGAGCCAATCCATAGTGATGCTTCCCTGCAAAAGCTGGATTGCAAATCAATTAAAAGCCCAAACTCCCTCAGGACAGGCTTTACCCTTATCATTATCAAGCCTTTTGTCTGGACTCTATTTCCTTTAACTTAATTAATCCTCACAGGAGTAACCTCAGACTGACCATTGACCAATGGATCTAATTTAAAATGGTTTACACATGCAATTTAAGGAAGTAACTTTTTAATCATACAGAGTGAAATATCTTAACAAAGGAATTCAAGGAAAGGGCAAAAGTACTTCAAGTAAAACAATTTGTTATTTAGGGAAACATTGAATAGAAGATGCAACTATTGACATATTTTGAAGTTCAACAGGAAGTGGAAAGAACCTTATCTTCCTCAATAAAGTTTATCGGTTTTATAATATAACATCTCTGGGGTTGTAGCATTCTGATGAAATTGAAATATCCCCTATAATTTATACTATGGAAACATCATACCGATAAGCATATTATGATTATGGATGTAATATATATTTCTCTTTATAACATATTATTTCATGTTATGTAAATTTAATATCATATTTTTAATACAGTGATATGTAACAATACACAATATTTGAGCAATAGTGCATAAAAAGGCACAATATTCAGGACGTATCCAGAGTATCAATTCCACAATTATAAATTTGTAAAGTTATAAATACAATTAAGATTAAACACTGAATACGATGCTCAGTAAAACAGTGTTTACTTTTTTGGAAGCTGCGAGCAAGGAAGGGGATAGAGGGGGGGGGAGGGCAGGGTCATGACAGTGTTGCTATTGGAAGTGTAACATTTACATGGTGAGAAGTTTTACCATTTTGGGGGGAAAAGGTGAGGTATCTAATAGTAAGCATAATTTTCTGTTCATGATTTGAACAGTCTAATATCTTTACTATGCTGTTTGCACTCTCCCCAATGGATCCCAAAAGCAGAGAACAATCCATATCTTGTGGAAAAGGGTGGAGTGATGGAGGTGTAGTGGAGGGGGTGGGGGGGGGAGGGGTTCACTCTATCTGGCAACACAGGTTATGTTGTTTACATAAGATCTATACTTTTTAATAACCTACTGTATTTATGATGCACAGGTACAGTCCATATATGATTCATTCATTTCCTTCTACTGTACATGTTACCCCCTTATTCTACCCTCCTGATCCTCACAATCCCCTAGGGCCCTCCATCTTTACTGGATTACTTAGTCTGGTCCATTATCTCTTTGGCAGTATGCCCAACATGACTATGGATGTCATTACCAGTGCATCCAATTTAAGAGAGTTAATCAAATTACCACGTCTGAATCATGCATGTAACCTGCTATATACTTCACTACCAATCTTTCAACACTCGTGCACTTTACTGTGTGTAACATTGGATACCGTACTATTCGACTCTCTGGGTAATTATTAACCCACTTATGTCCACCCTGTCATCTACGGTTTACTTAAAATTTCATTAGGCAGAGCTTCAAGTCCGTCCAGTGCCGAGTCCTGCCCATATGCTGCGATTCTGTCAGGAGAATTGATCCGGAATCTCAGGTTCCACTGATGAGATGATGATGAAGTTATGATTCATCCTCCTACGTTGATGCAAGCTCTCCTCTCGGACTTTACGTATTCATACAGGTGAGTACAAGACTGAGTGGAGGAAGATTTGTACAGTTCATCTCAGACCTGTACTAGAGCCAGGCAAATGATCTTCTGATCGACACGCCACACAACAATTAGAACCTCTGACAATTTTCATACCAAAAAGACTTCAGAATAGTGTTCACATTTAAATGCATGTGAGTAACCAGAAAGTGCTGCAGAGTGTACACGTAGGTGGACCAATACTCAAAGATAGATTAGGTGCCAAATAGGAGTAAAAGACAGGTACCTAGGAACAGAGTTAAAGTAACTCTACATAATCTATGCATAATTTAAGTTACCAGAATGCTATCCACTGATGAGCCAGATTTGCTAGATCAAAAATAAGGTTTGTAGATGTAGTTGACATATTTTGTCTTAAAGCTAGCTCAACTTGGCTAAAGTGACTCTCTTATCTGTCTGCATTTTTTAATTTACAAATATAACTGTCTTTGGATAATAAAAAAAAGTTTCAATTTATCATATTTACCGACAAATATTTCAGTAAAATTTCTAGAATTGTAATTTTTCTGACTGGTTTGCAATATTTATTTGTCTAATATAACTTTATGAAAAGCCCACTTGACATAGTGTACTATACACCATTTAAAAAAAAATTATAGACAAATATAGTACAAATATAGTATATAGATATATATATATTTAAAAATTTATTGACAAATATAGTACCAAAAAGCAAAAAGGGCCCTATGTTTTTAAAGATTTATATCAGTTTAATCGAAACGCTCATTACTGTAGTCTCCTCACAACCTTAGAATTAATTGCTCTACCATGCCTAGAGTCATCTGGGTAATGTGTAGTACCATCCTTTATTAGTGACCAGTCACCTCTGGGTCAACTAGCCTACATTTCATTCTGACACCTCAATTTTTTTTTTTTTAAATACATGCATCATATCATATGGTTGTAATTTCCAGGACTAATAATTGTTACTATTTCTTACTTTTACATTTTACTAACACTATGAATGATGTGTACATAAAACCAGCCAATGCATGATAAAACACTCTCCTTCTGGGGCTCTGCACCTCCTCATGATTAATCAGGTTTCACAAATTTCTTGGTTTTTCCTCTCTTGCCTGAAATTCAATGTATCACGTTTGCCACAGAATCTACTCTCATATTAAAGTATGTACATCCAGACACAAACTAATGTTATCTTTCTATGTCAATGTTTTCAGGTCTGATAACCATCCAAGCCAGAATGACTCACAGAGACTATAATTGTTTTCAATTTTCTGATTCAGTGAACAAAGCAGAAGACAAACACACCGTGTATGGTATACTGCATTGATATTAAAGGAAAGTAGTCAAAGTACTGATTATCCGCAGGATGAATATGTTCGATATTTAATTATATTAAGTATATGAAGTTCATATAGGGGTAGTCGGTGTGACAATTTTATTTCACCCTGCAATGGTTTGGAATAGTGCTGTTCATTTGCAATAGCTTTGTCACAATCTGCAGGTAGCAACCTGCTCACCTAAATCAAATGCAGGTATTGCATATAAAACAGTATGTTAAAGTCCACCAAACTCACACCAAAAATAAAATGTCAGACTTACACTTAAATTTAAAGGGTGTAAAAAATGTATGTTATAGTATGTTACAATAACTTGCACATAATTAATGTCTAAATAAATTGCAATACTTAATTTGCTTATTTGCAGACTAGGTAGTTGGGAGAGCTTTGTACAAGTCAACTTATGAAATAACTAAAAGGAATAGTGTAATACACTAGTTACAGTATATTTGGATGGTTGTGGCAATTTATAGCCCAAGCTAGCCCAAGCTAGGGGTATTGGTCGGGGAGGCAAGAATGGTCTGTAGGGGCGCTTTCAACACTATCTAAGCGGAGCGCCACCACAGGTTGGGGCAAAGGGTAAATACATTTTTTGAGTAAAGATACTCCCTAGATCGCGGGAAATGACCCTTTCCGGGCCATGCTTATTTGCAGATAAACAAAGAATAAATAGGTGTCATCGCCATTTTGTCAGGAAATTACACCAACAAAATGTGACAAATGTCAATAGGTATTGGAGAGCCCAACAAAAAAGTCAATAAACCCGAATAAGTAAAAAGTGGTAAAAAGCTGAAAAGGGCGCCAGCAGTCCATTTGAGTCCTTCAGGGGGGCGGGGCATCCGCCCCCTCTGACTGTATGGACGCTCCGCAACTGACACCCTCCCCATTGGGTATTTAATACCGATGTTACTTACCTGTCTCGACTCTACTATCGCACCTTTCCATCTACCTAATAACTGCAACAGTAGAAATGTGACTGGTAAGAGATGAGTGCAGTAAATTAGGAGTGAGGAGTGAGTGAGTGAGGAGTGAGTGAGGAGTGAGGAGAGTTAGGAAATTAGGAGTGTTAGCTCAGTGGTTAACGCTGGTGCCTTTCAATCATACGGTCCCCGGTTCGAGTCACTCCCAGATTAATGTATGTCGTCCAGTTACAGAGTTGTTGACAATTGACAATTCATAAATCATGGACGTTAAATATGAATGTAAGAGACTGACTTCGGTCAGCTTGCGGCTTTGATAAGCCAATGAGGCTTCTTCGCGAGTTCCTGCTTGCAGGAGGATCTAAAATACATAAATACAGGACGATTCACTCGAACTAATAATATATAAAATGTATTTCAGAACTACATTCTTTCCTGTCATACAGTAATTCTGGGAAGGCTCAGAATTCACTGAACTTCAACCATCGCTACAAACAAACCACTTGTGGGTTGCCATGACAATATAAACTACCCACTATTCCCCACAACTTCCTGCTGTCACGTATACCTTCCTCCTAAACCGGAATATGTTACATCCAACAAAGCAGAACTTCCTTTAATCGAACTTTAACATATAAAACAGTTAACAGTCACTATGTGTACAGTGCAGTAGTATTTTATAACACATGTTGCCCTTTGTTGTTTGTACAACACATATTGGCCATTGCATTGCATTTGATGACCAATAATCCAGTCATTTTTAACCAAACTCACCACATATTACTCACATCGAAATTACAAGTTATCAAACTAAAATACCATTTTAAGTTTTTCTTTTTTTAATTCCCGAAAAAAGGTGTTGATATACTGGATTGATTGAATTTTAAATCTGATTCTACAATTTTGTTGCCAGAGACCTTTCTATTTATTATTCACAAGAAACATGCAAATTTAGTGGACACATTCAAAAGGTGCTACTGTTTGATTCTTTCTTGAGTGAAACTAGAACATTGTGGTTAGAACTACATTGCTATGGAATTTTAACATAGAATACTCTAAACAATTAGTAATAAATTTGCAATTCAAATCCCTGGGCTAAATACTAAACGAGCGTCTTCACATAATATACAGTAACATTAACATCATTAACATATGAGATCAGGATGACCTCGTTGAACAACTCATCAAAACAATGCAAAAATCAAATTTCCCTGAGGAAAATATCAAATTTTTATGTTCCATCTGTATGTCAACTTATTGACAGGAACGAGTTTATATCCATATCACAGAACCACTGATGCATGCATTTTTTGTTCAGCTTTTTGTAATTTTTTATAGTTTTTTAACATAATTCATTACTTCATGTAGTTTGATTGAAAGGAGTGATGTTTTGCGAATGTTTTAAAATATCAGAGTTATTACAAATGATCATTTCCGATCACTTTCACTGTCATGAAAATCTCAACAAAACTAAGTACAAACTGTAAAGCTCATCCAAGCTTTTATTATGGAGTTATCATGCTTTAATACAATCTTTACATATAAATAAGGCCCACAGTATTCTTTACTAGTTAATACAGATATATAGCACGTGGTGATATATCGGACAAATTTCTAGAGTTTGATCCAATCCTCTACATTAACAGTACTGTACATCCTGATCTTTTCTGACATCCCTAATTATTTTAAAATGTTCATTTGGTAACTATTTTTCAAATGACCACAAGTGGTCGGCCAGTGATCGCTTGATCAGTGTAAGTACTCATAGGTTACCAGATGGTAACAAAACAGTTGTGTAAGATCAGTAGGGAACATGTGAGTTTAATTTCTCATTCACTGGTTCTCAAGTGGACAGTGACTTAATGATAAGTTGCATCTTGGGCGAGACAACATAGTACTGTATCTAGATGTTTTTAAACTGATCTCAGAGAACCACATCTTAGACTAATATTGTGCAGGGTTAGTCATCACAATCCACCATTATTTTTAATGCAATCATTTCACTTTGAAACCCTTTCCTCACGGAAGGAAATTATCCTTGAATATGGGAGGGAAAACGATGCACCTCTGTAAACATTTGAACAGGATGACACACCTAAACTCACCTGTTAACCTATACAAACAGTAATACCTATTTATAATATATATAGAGAGAGAGAGCAGATCACACATTAATACAGGAGTGAAAAAAAACATGCATTAAATTTGCTCTATCCCAAGAAGTTCCCCTTACCATGAAAACTAGATTAATGCACATGAAGAAACACTAATAGTATTAAAGAAGAATCTGGACTATGATGCCATAGGTGGGCAGTAACTTGGGGCGGGGGGAGGGGGGTGTTGCTGATATTTGTATGGTTGGTAGACTGATGTGCATACTCAGAGATGCTATGTAGTAAAGCCTTGTTCACATTTAAGAACACAAAAAGAACCTGACCCTGCAAGGGCGATCAGGATCATAGTGAAGATGCTGGTGTACTCAGGATCTGATCCCTCAATAGTAATCTCCATCTCAGGGGGGGGGGGATCCTGACCACACAAGGGCAATCAAGATTGTAGCATGGATGCTCGGGAATCAAGTGACCCGAGATCTCTGGTTATTTGACCTTGTCACATCCATGACCCCATGAAGTGGGGTGTGGCGGTGCAGTGCTAAATGAATACCAAGTTTCGTATGCTACAGTAGGTCGATTTGGGTGCATATATGTAGAATGGAGACAGGTAAGAGATGAGTGAAGTACAGTAAATATTGATCATCTAAATAGCATGATAATGATTTATAAGAAACACTGAGGCAAAAACAACCCCTCATTTGTCCCCAGAGTTAAATATGTTAATTGATTTAAATGCCTGGATGGCAGCTCACTCTCTCACCCTTACACTAATTATTGGCCCTCTTCCTAAATGACTGACACATCCTTCTCAATTCTGACATAAAGAACCAGTCTTCCCTTTCAAAGACGTCTCAACCACAAAATGTCCGCAAAGTTCATTTACCCACAGTATGGCAAATATATTACCATAAATTTAAGATTAGTTGAGAAATCTTGTTACAGATGACATAGTGACAGCTCTGCAATCATTTGAGATCTCCCAGTCATGCAATACCAAGTTACACAGTATTGGTCATAAATATAAGAGCTATGAAATGACTATACACCTGATGAAATATCTTGACAAACTGACAGGCAGAAGATCCACCAGTTCTCCAAAGATTGATGCTTTTAACGTACATTCCAGCGGGTTGCCTCAACTACATTTCAACATGCTGAGATATCCATTATTAGCATGGCTAATTTGCCATTTTATTTCTTTGCAATAAGATATTTTCATTAGGCAAGATATTAGCAAGAGACCAAAGTCAGCTCTTAAAAGCTCTCAATGAATACAAATTCAGCTGTGCCTTCAGGAGGTCAATTTATGATTTACAATCTTCCCTGGTCATCAAAATATCCACCAGCATGTACACAGGGTGTTGCCAATATATATAGTGGCTGATTTGGCAGATGGGTCATCTCTGACATATACATTGTAGGTTTGTGTTTCAAGTATTTTATGGTGAGTCAGTGTAATGTGCAGAATATATATACAACAAAGAAAGGCAAACTACTGGTACAAAGAATGAACCCAAGCAATACAATTTTGAATCAGTCTAAGGAATGTGGAATGGCAAAAAGCTTTCATTTATCAGCCTTTTGAATGCAAATTTAAATTCCTTGCAATTTTAACACTGTAGTTAGGGCATCATTTGTACAGTTTCTATGGTGACTGATTATCTGTGACATCACAAGTTCACAACCATATTCATACTGCTTAAAAGTTTGAATGATTGGGGATAAAGTAGCTGTTCTGTGTATTTGTCAAATATCATATTTCTCTCTAATTAATGTGATCACTTGGACTGTATGCTTTGGTGCAGTGTTGTTTTGTGTTTTTCTACAAAACAAAACATTCTTTTAATATGCTGGGTACCACTGTATGCACAAAACAATGTAACACATACAATTTCTGTCAATGATCCATATATGTGGGAAAAAATTACTTTTGAAGCTACAAAAATTAATATTTCTCATGTTCATGCACTTGTAGTGCCTCTAGTATACTTTCATTTAGTAATCCAAATGGACTAATCAAAGAAGGAGATCAACTGGGGGAGGGGAGGAGAACTGATTAATATATATCGCATAGCTGATTGAAATTTTATTCCGAATTTTTAAAGTCCTCAAGTGCTATGTTTCACTATATATGAAAACTGCTTTATCTTTAAATAATTTGTATGGCATGTATGATGTTGCTATTCAGTGCCAGATTAATTATTCACTGAGACCGAAACTGACAAAACAGAAATTCCAAGCTAACTGAATTCATGATCCACACTCGCCTATCTTGGTATTCTGCACGCCAAGAGTCTAAATGGTACCTTAAAACATTTCCAATTTGACCATCCTCATACAAACAGCAGGTGTAAAATTTTAATAAATTTCCAAATTCCCACAAAGGATGCTAGTCTTACTTTGTGGAACCATCTGGAGGACAATGACAGGAATACAAAATTCATATTCCAAATTTGAAGCCATAATGCAAATAGAAACATGTAAAACACTTCTTGCTATTCATACAGGAGAGTGTGAGTCACACACTAAACTAATAACCATAGTGTAACAGGTCACAATCTTCAGTGTGTCAACCCCCCTCCCCCCCCCCCAAAAAAAACCTTTCAGCACTACTTCATCTTTCAATAATATCATATCTTCCTATCATTGTCATTATTAGATCCAGTGTAAGCCACGTGGGCCTGGAGCAATTTGTAACTTAAAACCTGATAGTACAACAAGCAAAAGTCCAATATTTACAGGTAAAAGCAGCCCAGATACCAGCATGCCCAGTACACAAAAGCAGGATTGTTCACAAAATATTTAAAATTGACTCTTGATGTGTTCAACACTATGTTCAAGGGATCACCACTATAACAATATTTACGTGTTTGAAAGAATGGTTTGGGAGATCCTATTTTATGAATGATGCCAACATGTATGCACAGTATGTGTAAATATTTTCATCTGACATGTAAGTTATGCAGCCATAACAAGTCTGTACAACCTAATCCTGATAGACACTTTTCATCACATTTGATTCAAAATAAGTCAAGAAACCAACTACCCTGCAAAATGATTTTTTTTTAAATAGCCTGAGCACTAAAAACTTCAATCACATTTACCAAATAAACCATAATCCCTTGTTTTGTATAAAAAAAAAAACAGTCTGTTGAGTATGCCAAGTGAGTATGAAAGGTATACAAAATACTGTAGATCCTTGACAAATGCAAACACTGTGCTACTTAACTAACAATAATAATTCACAAAGCCTTTGTGTCACAAAATTTGAACAGTGTACTCAGGAATTTCTTGGTTGGTTAACATTATGGGGTCAAGAACATTCTTACCAGCTATCACCAGGGTCAGGCAAACTTTGCTAAGTATTATTACTTACATACAAAGTATGGGTTCAACTTTCTCTCCTTTTGGCTATCACCAGGATCATACAAACTTTGCACCTAATGTCACTCTAAAACAGACTGGAGAAAGGTTGTATCACCATATGACTACTAAGTTTACACTAACTGTTAATTTATCAGTTTATTTATGTATTACATTGTGAGCTACTTCAAGGTATTACTTAATGTTTACATTTGCCTAAAGGATGCATAAATTAAACAAAGCTCTTACTAATGACAACAAAGAAAGTTTGACTCAGAAAATATCAATGTACTGAAGCTTGCACTTGGATTAGTATGTACTTATTTGGCCTGTGAGCAATTATTCTTTGTGAGATTTTGAACAATTTTGAATTTTTTAGTTCAAATATGAGACACACAAATTTTGTCATTCTATTCTTTACTTAGTTTTTAAGCTGGTCAGCTGGTTATTTGTAAATCAGAATGTCACCCTGAATTATGGAATAAATAACTCTAAATATTCTGATCCGATCCTTCAGCAAAATCTTGATATCGCCGAAACTAATTATTAATAATTGAACAAAAATATTGTCACTCCTTTAAAACATGTGGGTGAATGCTTTGCCCATAAGTCAGTTGTTTATGCCTATAGGCTTAGCAGACCTGGGGTACTACCTCACAACCCCAGGGGGTGCTTGGACCGTAGGTTAAGAAACATTTCTACGGATGCACCACTGGTCAGGGATGCAACCACTTATAATTCTGGGGGGGCTAAAGACCCCACCATAAATCAGTGAGGGCCATCTTCCACTACAGTGAGGGCTCATATCCCACTATAGGGAGGGCTCATCCCCACTACAGGGAGGGGACACCCCTCCTCATAGACTCTTCCTTTGAACAACTTAACATCTTAGCTTTCCCTCCCCACCCCCCACCCCATATTGAAAACTTGAAAAGGTGGTTGCAAGATCATGCCCTCTGGCTGCTGGTAGTATACTTACAATAGGCATACAATGACATGCCATTGATAGTTTTCTATAAGTAACAGTAACACACCATTTGGATGTAGACTTTGTAAAAAGCAGTTGTCTGTATTCTCATACTTTATTTATGTTGACCTTGTTGCAATCAAGTTATCCATATTCCACTGTTAAGGCAAAGCTTGGCATATAATGTAACATGTTAAAGGATGGTCTGGGTAAAGTAGATAGTTTTCCCTACTTTCCCTAAAAGGGCATTAATTGAGCAAGAGGTATTCAATTAGCACAGCATATATGTCTACTTAGAGACTGAGTATCACAGGGCTTGGTAATAATTATGCCCAATTACAACCCACCTAAATATTTTTAATATTCAAAGTACATGTCAAATATGTAAACAAGATATTGTCTCACTTATTTTACATTTAATTACAACAGCAAATCTTCTTTTTCCACACAAGTGCAAAATTCTTTTCATAGTCATATGCATAGCCTAACTTCACTGAGCTTAGGCCTAGGGCCTCGATCTGTCCCTAACATGGACCCGGAAGTGGCCGTAATTCCCATGACCAATACGATACGGCCTATGTATAGGTTTTGAAAGCTACGTGTTTTCCGCGCAACAATGATTTCGGAACATTTAAATTCCTAATTTATTAATGAGTAGAATACGCAACTACCTCGAGCATTGTCCATCAGAAACTGGTTTTAGTTCACTTTTCACTCAACTTTTGACTAACGTTAAGCTGCAGTCAACAACTAACTGCTCGTCATTTCTGAGGACGGTCAACTCCCTAAACCACTTGTAAAGCCTAGCTTCGATGATGAGCAGACGACACCTATAATTCACATAAATAAATTTTAAAAAATATCAAAAAGGTGTTCAAACACAAAGCTGTAATCCTACCTTGCCATGGCTTTTCCAGCAAATTATCCAACACATTAAACAGTAAAGAGTTGAAAGAATAATCCTTTTTAACTTTCGAGTGTACCTGCTACTAAGTACTACGAGTCTACCTAATCGGTCACAAAACAACAAATGAACGTGCCATGATACTGAACTCATTGAAATTCAACACAACTCAGTACTCCATATAATACAATGCACACAACAGTACATAGCAGCGCCGTCGACCTCAAGTTTGACTTCACAGCTGTTCTATGGGTTTAGTGCACTGCGTGTGTGGTGTGCATTTTATAGAATGTTTGGGTCAAATTAAGATGTGGTTTTCACTAAAAGGTCAAATAGTATAATCGTATGTGGGGTTTGGTCAATGAAACACATAAAGGAAATTTTTAGAGCATATGTCCATTTCACGCTTTACATTGTCCAAGGCGCTCGGAAACATTTCAAGAGCTTGAAGTAATCACATTCGCAAGAGGAGGGGAATGGTTGAACTTCGGACGAATTTAGAAGGCGTAGGCCTATAATAACCCCCCCCCCCCCCAAACATTTTAGTACTCTGTGTCCCTTTTGGCTTAAAAGTTGACTTATACTTTGCACAGTCAGGCTTTATCTAGACTGCCCAAACCCTCTCCATCTCACAGTCTCGGAATATAGCCCTATTATTATAGGGCAATCTTGGAAGTAAGATAGGAAATAGGCCTATATTTGTACCATATGAAATTGAACATTGACGCCACTGGCTGGCGTAGCAATTAATGAGATCATTGGGGTAACTACGAAGAGATCCTCTTCTTTGATCCACTGACATTCAAAAATATTCAAAGGCATTGCCCTCCTTTTTAGTGGCATTATAGTATGCTACGTCGGATTGGAATGCATTAGGTCCGAATACTAACAATTATAGATGCAATGTTTTTATGCATCCTTCTCTTAAATTGCTTTCTTCAGCTATCTTTTCTGTATACACACACAGATGTGTACAATATACATTCACAATAGTAATAATAATCAAGGAGGCCTAATATTGTTTATTTAATTGTTTTTGATTTTCTTTTTAATTTGATTCAGTTCAGCAGAGAGTCGAGGTAGTAGTATGGTCAGACAAATTAAATTAAAAGCATCGGATTACCAATGATGGTGAAACGAAGAAAAACATATCAAGAGCAATGATTTCGTACAAAACAATTCCTTTAATCAGCATTAATCACAACCAAATATGAAAATTGGAAAACTTAGATAACTTTCGTCCAGAGTAAAAAATGGCAAACTTCAAGTAATAGTGTAAATTTCACAAAAGACATTTCTTTTCTTTGTTCATCTGAACAATGATTAGAAAAATGTATAATTAATGGTAATATTCTAACATATGTTTATTTAGGTTAGTAGGCCTATTTTCAAAAGGTTTGGAAGCCAACAAACATACGCTCTATGCTATGATCGTTGGTGAACACCGGCGTCTTTGATAGTGTGGCGCTATTGCTAATCAAGTGAAATGAGTAAACCATCTTTGCAAATGGCACAACAAGCTGTGTCCCGTATGTCTAC
The DNA here is from genome assembly GCA_020650975.1 of Apostichopus californicus. Lineage (NCBI taxonomy): Eukaryota > Metazoa > Echinodermata > Holothuroidea > Aspidochirotida > Stichopodidae > Apostichopus > Apostichopus californicus. The sequence continues at coordinate 47,234 of JAIPMN010000690.1, read as the reverse complement.
CGAACGATCTTGTTTCAAAGATGTAGCATCGAATCAATATTCTCCAGTTATGGCAGAGTTATCCAAAACTATACCGAAAATCCATGTTTTCATATTCCCTGCCCTCTCCGCGAACTCCAAATAGGGTTCTATGTAAACCTGCCTTACACGGTTCGTGAATACTAAAATCACTTTGGGCTTGATTTTGCCCGCACTAGTGGTCTACTTTCTGAACGTTTGCCACTTACTGATGATGGGGTCATACCCGCCCCCCCCCCCTTCCCCAGTACGCACGCCACTGACTAGAGAACACGATTTACATTTGCTGCAGCTTCCTGAGGGGTTCGCCCATCGTTTTCATAAAAAAAACAGCCAATAAAAATCTATATAATAATAAAAGTATGATAAGTATCCCCCTACGGTTGAGTGTACATCAAGTTTTTTATTATAAAAGAGATGGAATAATTGACATATATATCCCTGTTACTGGTGTTTCTATGACCCTATACCAGACCTTCTGAGAATTTCTACACGGTTTAGTTGGAAAAAAAATATGTAGAAAACAAATACACACACATCGCAAATGGTCAAGAAGGACGAACAGTTCCAATCAAAATTCTTACTATTAACATTATAGAAACAAATAATGCTATTAAATTTCTTCCTAACTTGGACTTTTCTACCCATTGACAGTTTTCGACAGACAAACCAGTTCCTTATTCACAACCTTGAGAAAATAATCCCTTGTGTTCTTTCCATTATTGGAAAAGCTGAAAATTATCAGTGCATGGTTATAGTGACATGAATGACATTGAAATCTTGTTCACCTGAATCAATCAGTTCCCCTCAAACAAAATAATATGACTGACTCCTTCCCTAACTATTCCAAAGTAAGTAAGAACTGGAGGGGGGGGGGGGAGCGGGTGATGAGGGGTATGGACCCAGTCTCACCTCATGCACCAAAATAATTTCACGGTCATTTCTCTTTCATACATGTATTCAAGTTGCTTATGCCTGGATATCACACTACAAGGAAACAAATATCCGAGTGACAATTGTTGCAGCTTTCGACGCTTCGTCCCTGGACAATCACACCAGGGCCCTGGTGCACAGTCTAAAGAAAAATCAAATTACTATGGCTGAAATGTTTATTTGTGGTTGAAAGTCGCTAGGAGGGAATAAGTATATGAAGTTGCTGCAACTTCCGGGGCTTCACCTCCAGGAAAGCAGAAATATTTCGATTTCGCATTTATTCAGTATTACTTCAAATAATACAACAGGATTGAGAAGTTATTGAAGTACAATGATGTTAAGAATGCAGTATCGATATTTATTCACTGAGGGAAAGCATCAGCCAATATTATTAAAGGGGACGAAAATTGTGCAAATGACACAATTTTTAGCACCAACTTCATCTATTTTGGACACCAGCATCAGATGCACGAGGCCATCTTACTACTGTTGTGTATCGTTATAAGCCACTAAACTTGCTAATCAGATATTTGACTTTTGATTATGCAACACTTAGCTTTAACTTCTGATCGACCAATGAATGGGTGTTGTATGCAATATTTAATTCATATATGAATATTTAAATCTAAGATTTTCGTCGGTTCTCCGCTCACAAAGCAGATTTGTGATGACGTAATGATATTGACCAATGAACGTCAAATGACGTATTGGAAAAGGCGGGTCAAAAATTCAAGGTATGTATATGAAAAGACGAATGCATTGGCTCGTACACGCTGACATACCTCACACAGCCGAAAACCAGCCGGGATTTTCTGGCCCTCTTTTCCCCCTTTGTAATCAACTCTCCGTTCTCGACCCTTCTTCATACTTTAGGAGAATCTTCGGACGTCGACACAATATAAAAATGAGCAAAGTATATATTGGAAATCTTAGCCTGGAAGTGACCGAAAAGGAGCTCCGAAACCTCTTCGAACAGAAAGCAGGCATCACAGCTCAAGAGATCTCTATGAAAGATGGCTTCGCCTTTGTCGATGTAGAAAACAACGATCTCGTAGAAGAAGCAATTGAAAAGTTAAACGGTAAGAACTTTTTCAGACTATGTGTAATGACTATTGTATATTTATTTACTATTATGACGGTAATTATTTTGTTAAGTTTCAACTCTATCTTGATGTGAAATGTTATGTGATATTGTAGAACACCCATGTGTTATACACATGGTTTTGTGAAGCCCGTATGCATTTACATGTACGGCTTTCAAATAACACGCGGTGAATAGTCCAATGGTGGTAGGCATGTTAATATGGTCACGTTACTCCACGTAAGCCTGCGAATGTGTGTAGTATATATGTGCGGATATAGCACGCCCACATATTGTTAGTGTACAAACTATTACTACACCACAGTGGTACTACTAGTACTACACTAGTCAATGGACACAACAAACATATGTAGCGTAGTATGTACCCATTATCGTACGAAACATGTTCAATAAAAATGTGTACAAAATTGGGTAATAAGCAATAAATTTGTTCATGCTGTTGACATTTTTAAGAAGGAATTTTTAGGTATAATATCGAATTGACCTCCATTGATATGTTATGTACAGCCTAACACAATTGCCTTAGTTTGCAATGTCGAATGGTAATTGTGTTGGGCCTAGCTTTAAAAGAAGTACAACATACTCGACTACTCAGTGACTAGTACCCAAGAATACAACTGCCGACTAGTGTTAGTTGTGTCATTGTTAATTCACTTGCATTTTTCTTTCAAATTTAATATTTGCACAAATTTTGATACTGTTTCATATTGTTGTATTATTGTTCCTCTTTATTTGTAATTGTGGGTTCCGTAGAGATCAATGTTCCCGCATTTCTGGTTAGCTGTTGTGCTTATTCACCACAATGTGTTGACATTATACATCAAAATTCACAGCTTGAGCAAGAAGCTAGTATGGCAGCAAACAATCTTTAATTGGTATTGGACATGATAATACCTTTTATCAGTTGACAGTATTGAGAATAGAGCCTGTCTAGCCACAAAGATAACTCCTATTATATGTGACTATTAAACAAACCACATAAGTTTACACATGAGAAACATAAAACGGTAATAATGCAGCTCTGCTTATTGAAGCAGTATAGTGCTAAATAAAATGATTGGAAACTAGGATACCATTACAAGTGGTTTACAAACATGTAGGTCCCAAGCATCGGCAACGTTAGTTTTACTGTGTGGAGACTGATCTATGTACATATCATAATAATGTTTGGACGTTTTCTCATTTAATTTTCATGAATAATCTCAGGACATCGTAAACTACCGTAGTAATCTGAGTATTTATGGAATTTCGTACCATCTCTTTTTTTTTAGAATTGAATTTGCTGGGCTCAGTTATCAGTGTGCAACCCTCCCTGCAAAAGAAGAAAAAGTAAGTACTGATAACTCCTTTTGTGCATCTGTCATTAGCACACATGGACCAATCCACCTGTTTACCATTGAAAGGATGGGAATAATGTCCACAGAAGCATTTGTGGTATGTGTTTGGGATACACTAGAAAAGCAAAATAAATACTGTACAGAATCAATGGCGTACAAAATAATATTCTGCCAGTTACATCTAAAACCCCTCTTTAACATAATTTAAGCAACTTTTCCCAATTTGAGGTTTGACCTTGGTGACTTGTGCTTGTTCCCAAGCTGTCAGGCCAGACACAGTTGCTGTTTCTGGTGGTGTTTAGACTCTCATTTTCACATGTTCTTCATGTGTAATTGCCCCAGGCTTCTACTGCAAGATTCATTTAATGGTTCTGGTGTTTGCTTCTTGGGTATTTAAACCGATACATTTGGACATTTTGTCAAGTTGACAAGTTGGACATTTTGTAGTATGCAGCTTTAGCCCTGCGTATCTGTAAATATTTATTTAAAGTTTGTGCACAATGAAGGTCAAATAATGGTTCCATATAGCCCTTCATTTTCTCATCATTTGGCCTGTCAAGCCACACTTAACATTCCTTAGAATATTTCTGTATCATTTGCATCATGCTTACATATGTCACTCTGGTGTTTACCCAACATCTTTGGCCATCATTGTTTTTTGTCTTTTTTTATTTGCATGAACCTGTGGGGTATTTGCCCGTGGGGCAATTGATCACAATATCAGGTTGCATTTACCAAAGGGAAATTCTTCTGAACTTATATGCATATTTGCTCAATCACACACTGAAAATTTAGCATTGTTGTTGACATAGAATGAATTACCTGGTATCAAACAGAGCTTAGTGAGAATACAGAATGGGCAAATTGCTACACAATCTGTGTAAAGATTTATAGTAGTTTTTGTACAATACAGTAGAACCATATCATGTTCAGTATTTTATGCAAAATGCTAACACAAAACTGCTGTACAGAAGACAAACACTAGATTACTGTACAAGTGTTCACTAGAATACAGAACTAACAGACAATGGCTTAATAAGGCTGGTATGTGAACACTTTTAGGAAACTTCCATGAAACATTTTTGACCCTGGTATTTTCTTCTTTCCACTTTGAGAATATGAAACTATTTGTATTGCTGTTTGCCGAGTGCTTTCAACAGTATCGTTCTAGGGAGTTACCCTAACGAATTGTGTAGTATGTTATTGATTAAAATTAATTTATTGAATTAGGATCAGTAATGATCGTTTCCCAAAATGGAAATTAAATTTTTAGGTTGTCAATCATTTTACCCTACTGTACATCTGTACTACTTTCAAATTGCAACTGACTTGAATATAATTTAAGCTATTGATATATTGCAGTCTACTGTTTTGATAACGTGATGTTCTTCAGCACATAAATGACACTTTTTTTTTGCAAAGAGCTTCCTAGTTCCCAACCCCCTCCTCCCCATCCTCTTCCCCTCTCCTTCCCCTCTCCTCCCCCTCCCCCTCACTCCCAGTAAAAAAGTGTTCCACTGTATTACCTTGTTTTTGAAATCAAAATGCCATACAACATGTAGTTGTTTTACAGGTTTCTTTGACAAAAGTTTGTTAAATGCCAATGAAAATGTTGACTGTTGGACAAAACATTTAAGTGTCTTAAATATTTATGAATGTATCGATTCAACTTGAGACTTGTCAAAAGAATCTGTTCGTCTGTGAAACATTTTTTTTTTGTGGTGGAATTGTCAGATGGTCCAGTTACCTGCTTTTGCAGTATTGTTCTTTTAGATTCAGTGCCTTTAAAGTTTAAGGCTTTAATAGTTATTTGGTAGGATACTTGGATGCCAGCTGAAAAATCTGTTCACAGCCATTCCATGGAAGTACTGTTAGCTGGTATGACACAATGTGCCCTTTGTTACTTTCACAGTGGAAATGAAACCTGGACTATGGATTGATATCTTCCAGACTCACTGATTGGTAACCTACAGTCAGTCAGATGATCTTGTTGTTTGGATAATATATGGCCAGGCCATGGTAGCAAAAATTTAGTTTCCACTTTTATCCTCTGACAGGATGCTCATCAATCTCACTCATTGTTCACCTTGATTGTGTCCAATGGAGTGACATGTTGAATTATGTAAGGACATTTAGCAAGTCAGGGAGAGAACTTTCAGCTGGAAGCAATCTCTCCAGGAAAGGGGTCAAAAAGGTCATTGAAAGGCACCCAAACATCCTTTGGACCAGACAGGAAAGAATGTGCTATATTTAGGCACTAAAATTATGCCACTTGCTGGTCTTGTCTGGATTTGTGGGCAACACTACAGAACTGTTATAATGTATAGACGGATCTTTCATGCTGAGATTAAAAGGGCTGATTGTTGTGGGTGTAAATATGACACACATTTATACAGTACAAGTATGCTGTAGGGAAAAGAGGGTGGGAAGTCAATGTTCAGGCTACTTTTTGGGAGGATTTTTCATTTAGCAGGAATAGTAAGATGCTTCTATTTCATTAGCAGTACATTTAAGATTTGAATAGTTGTTGGAACCTTTCCAAACATTTCCTTCCATTTTGTGACATACACTGTCAAGTGACTTGACATATTCGGTAGAGACTACAGTACTGTACTACTGTTGTAGCTGATTTGTACTGCAAGGCTGTGTATATCAACAACTGTACATTATCTAGTACTATTATATCCCACAGTTGCTAATAAGCAGACACCCTTTGCTTTATTCATTCTCAACAAAAAGTCAACAATGAGAGATATACTTAGGGATGGTACGTAACAGGCGCACAAAACATTTTTGGTTAAATTTATCATTAATTACAAATTTCTGGAACTGGTATAAATGGTTTGGATGAGTTAGTAGTTTCACTGTTAGGTTCCCTGATGTCCATTATCACCAATAACTGCAGTATATTATCTAGTATCATACAGATTCTTTCCTGCATCAGTACGTTGCAGCAGATAATCAGGTCATTTCATGTAGGATCTTACACACATACAGCCTGCACACCATTGCACAGTGTAAACCTAAACCTCAACTGAAGCTATTTTAATCAAGAGAGATAGTTGAAACAGACTGATGGCACATCTTACAGGAGACAAAACCAGAGATACAAAGTATTTAAGTGCTCTTTGTTCAGGGTTTAGACAACAACTTACTGTACACCTTAGTAATGCTGTCCTGTTGTTGTCATAGTTGAAGGCATACAGTCCCAAAATAAGAACCAATTGTTGATCTGGGTAATCCTTGTGAAGTTGGTAATTATGGAGGGGTTGGGAAGATTGGATTGCTCACTGCCATAATTGAAAGTGTTATAGCCACAATTCCTGTGGTACAGAATAGTAACTGCTGAGAACCCCAAAAAAATTGTTTACAGTTAATGCAGTAGCATTTAAGCAAATTAGTTATTGAATTATTATCATAGACGTCATTGAACTTTTTTCATGCCCATATCTGTGTTTTGTGGTTTCGTCGGTCTAGACTTTTTGTCTGATTTGTGAGCACTCGTGATGATGACTTGATCAGATGGAGTACATACAATATACTTCCTAAAGTGCATTTTGCTATTGGCAAAAAACACTTCATCAAACAATGGAAAACACACTCAGCATACTGTACTAGTGTTTTCAGAGAAATTTTCTGTGTAAGCAGCTCCCTGTTAGAAAGTTAACCAGTAACAGTGGCATGCCTGGTACTAAAGCAGTGCAATTGTGTGTTGATGAAGATGCAAGTTGGGGGAAGGGTTGGGAGGGGGAGGGGGTAAGGTAGAAGGTAGATATGGTGAAAGAGTTGCTCCTACTCTACAGAGATTGTATCGCCAAGGTAATATTACAGACTCTGTCATTGTGTCATTACAGACCTCGTTCTAGTGCCATCATAGTGCACAACATTCCACCATCTGTTGATGTCAGTGTTATTGAGACTCTTCTGGACAGTGTGGGTGAAGTGTTGAGCTGCAATAAAGGTAAGAGAATTCTGCAATGCTTTTAAGTGTTCTTTTCCCAGTCATGACCAATGAGTGTAATGAGTGTAATGATGTATTTTGAGGTTAGTGCAGATCCAAACTGTGTGTATGTATGATGAAGCATTCATCTTGAGAGGAAGAGGTGCTAGTGGGGATACTGATATGTTCAAAGGCTTTTTATTGTTTGTTTGCAGTTTTGTTAAGATTTTCATTTGAATAATTTCAGGCTAATATCCCAGGATGATGGTAAAGATGTCCTATGTGTGTTAATAATTATTGGTTGTGCCACCAGACACATTCCTTGGGTTAAGTGGTAGACTATTGTTCTCTAGTGGTTTAATAACTCCATTAATAATAATGCCAGTAACTGGCATTAATAATGATGCCAGCTTTCAACAATTCAAAATTGTATCACAAAGTATGTGTTCCCAGATCCATTGATATAAAGCCAAAAAAAAAGGAATTTAATTGTGCATAGTAAAAAAAAAAAAAAACAGGAATATGAAATGAGGAATTGTTCTGTCTTGTTATTCAGGCCGTGAAGGGGAGAATGGCTACTCAGTCCAAGTGAGATTCAGCTCCCCAGAGGAAGCTCGAAAGGCGATAGAAGAACTGAATAAACATGAACTGGAGGGTAACACTTTACGGGTAAGTTCTAAAACATCAGGGATGCTAACACCCTGGGCAAGTTCCTCAGTAGGACCATTTCAATGACTGTTGATATGGAATCTCTGGAAGGCAATCCCTTAGGATGACTCACTACTAATCAGTATCCTGCATGGCTGTCACTTGGCATTACTTAGTGTATGATGACTGTATGGAGCCCTGCCAAACTGATGGTGAGTCTTTTGGTATGTTACAGAAAGATGCCAGGCTACACAATCATTCTGACAAGAAAGCTCACTAGCTCAGTATACATTGACAATTGAAGTTGACTACAATGGTGATAACCTGTGGATATTGCGTGTTCTCAGCTGCTGTTGTCACTGCTGGATGTCAGAGGTCATTTGAGGTTGTCACTGGCTAAAATATGAATACCTTATATGCACCCTTATTCAACAGGTACAGCAACTTTTTTTTCATTTCAGGTAAAATACAGGAACCCAGCTAACCGTAATGGTCGCAATCCCAGACAAAATTATGGTGGTCCAGGTGGGAACAGGGAACAGGGTTCACTTCCTCCAGACTTTGACTTTCCTGTCAGGTAAGTCTTATGTGGTGATTTAATAGGCCCACAGCTTGATTGAGCTGATTATCTTTCATTTGTGTAAATCCATGAAGTTTAAATATTTATAGTAACTCCTCCGTGCATGGCAACCAAGTCGGTCCAAACAATACATGGATTTCTCTGAATTTAATTATGCATTTTTTTAATCGATTCAGGTTGCTGGTTCCCAGTGACGCAGTCGGTGCCATAATTGGTAAGGGCGGTGAAACAATCCGTAAGATCACCGAAGATACGAATGCTAAGGTGGACATCCACCGACGTGAGAACCCCGGTTCCACTGAGAAAGCTGTCACGCTCAATGGCCGTCCCAGTGAAATAAATGCTGCTGTTAGACGAATCATTGAAATTATGGTGGAAGAGGCCCAGAAGAAAGAGAAATCGTAAGTACTGGATGAGAAGATAGGAACTGTATAAAGTATGGTTTGTACTGTTTGTATGTGTATTGCAACTTGTATTAAATAAAGGTTTTCACATCATAGGCATTGTTGGATGTGAAGACTGCATATGATGAAATTCAAGTCCTTCTTTGTTGGTATTGATGGTGACGTTTGTTTTGTAATCATCAATTTGCAGCTCTATAAGCTCTGCAGCACGTACAACCTGGATAAAAGGAGTTGCTTAAACTCAGTTATGCATACTTTGGTCTACATTTTCATATGATTAAAATACTCTTTTTTTCTTTCTTTTTTTTGTAGGGAGGAAATTCCCTTGAAGATACTGGTGCATAACAATCTAGTTGGAAGACTAATTGGCAGAGGGGGAAAATCTCTGAAACAAATCATGGAAGGCAGTAAGGCTAAAGTCACTGTTTCTCCGTAAGTGCAGTTAAAAACCAATTGTTCATTTCCACACAGCCTGGTACATAACAGATCATCTGTGGAAAATGTATAGGGATTGTCACACCTTATCTTGACTAATCTTGACTGGTCATGACTTAAAATGCACTGATCTTGGCTAATCATGACAGGTCGCGATGGGTACAGAGATCTTCATCATTGGCCATATGGGGTAGAGGGGCATGGGATTTGGGGGTTGGGATTTGGGGCAGGTTGTCATCTGGTGTTCATTGTTGATCACTGTGTATTGGTTAATGTTCAGGAAATTGTCCTTTTTCGGAACGTTGTTTCAATGTGATAGGAGCAAGCAAAAGCACCACAAGGCCGCTCGTCAAAGTGGTGTAATGTCATAGTCCAATACTGGATTGCAATCTGGCCTTAATTAATCTTCAACAAATATATTTTAAGTTAGTCACTTACTGACCCCTCTTGAAAAGTGTTGTAGTCTTGTTTTGTTAAGTTCAAATACATAGCTGTAGTCTTACTGATTAAATGTTTCCCATCTTTCAAACCTGGTTTTAAAAGCTTCATTTTAGATGGCAAGTACATGTATCCTCCTCCTCCTTTAATAGAAGAATTCTCACTTTTTGTGATGTCAATTCTTCAATAATCTGAGGTCTGTTTTGTTTGATGATATATATTGATATTCTGCTCTCTTTGGTTCTCCAAAAGGTTCCATGAATTGACTGTCTATAACCCTGAACGTACAGTATGTGTTTATGGATCAACCGAACAGTGTTCAAAGGCAGAGGAACAAATCACCAGTAAACTCAGGAAAGCCTATGAGAACTTCTTGCAGACTGTCCAACCACATCAGCCTAACATGTTCCCAGGACTTAACCATATGTCTTCAGGACTTAACCATATGGGGTCTATGGGGTCGTCTATGTTCCCTAGTCAGGAATATTCACCTAACATGAACCCATACCAGCCACCAGGGTACATGAACGGCAACGGCAGTGGTCCGATGGGGGTAAGCAAATATTTGGTTAAGGTCTTGAACTTAGGTTATTGTATTAACTTGATCATTGTGCAACATGCCCAAAATAGAGCATGCAGTAAATAGTACAGAATGAACATACATAGGTCAAAAAAAAATTTTGCATAGGAAATTTATATAGCAAACATTGGCATACAAAAGTTTCATTGTTCATGCAAAAAGGAAGTAAAACGTTTTCTTTAAGGTGTTGCCAAAATTAAAGTATTGACTCTTGGTCTATTATATAGCTCTTAAAATATTGCATACAAGATTAAGGCACAGAGTAGTCACTATTGGATTAACCTACAGGTGCAGTATTTTGCAATGCTATACCATTGTATTATGCCATTCTTGAATTGCTACCGTGTTGTTTGAGTTGTGAATGCTGCCGGTGTTACATCTGAATGAGTTCAGTTGGCCGATAACAATCATTGATTACCGATGGTTGCTTTCCTGTGAAGTGGCTTGGAGAAGTATATGTGTCAATGTCTACACGTCAAGGTTTGTGAATGAGCTTGAAATGGTTGACTGACTTGAAATTTGACCTTTCACATTGTAAATGTTTTTCTATGAACAACTTTTGATTCTTAGCTTGTTATTCATGACATTGTGTAGAGTGTGTGGCATTCCTAAGGGCAACTTTCCTTGGAATTATTGCCAGAAACCCCCAAAAATGAGGAAAAACTCAATACAAATAGGTAGAAAGTAAGGATTGGTGATTTGAAGAAAAGTACAAACTTTTCATGTTTGGTCAAAAACCTTACTTTTTATTTTCACTTACAGCCAGGACATTTGCCTGGATTGTACTATCCTACACCCCCAGGAGGCTATAATGGTCCACCTAATGCCATGCAAAACCCGGTGAGTCTTCAACCCACCAAGAATTGAAATAGTTGATAATAGCTAAGCAGAAGCAATCAATGCATGTATTATGCAGATTGGTTATCAAAACATTGTCTGTCCATGTGGGTACCCTGTATTGCCACAGTGCCATTAACTCTAAGCCCTCCCTCCCTTTGTGCGCATTTCAAATTTTTGTGAAGAAATGCTGTTTTTACTGTTGTCATAATTAGCTTGTTTGTCATTTCCCTTTTCTTTAGCAAAACTCAACCTCTGAAACTGTACATTTGTACATCCCAAAAGAGTCTGTGGGTCCAATCATTGGTCTCAGCGGTGAGAACATCCGTATTTCAGCCAAAAGAGCAAATGCTTCCATTAAGGTGAGTACTCTGAATGTAGAGTTAGACCAGTACTGGTTACCAACCGGGTTACTGGTTACCAGGGCTGGTCTCTGGGAGAAATATAGCCAACTGAGGTGCTAATTAAAGTTTTTAAAAGATGTTGACAAAATGCAGATTATTATCCTCTCGCCAAGTGCGGAGATCTTCATCGTCTTTGGTGCGGTAATAATAGATAGATTCCATGCCCATCGTGATAGATTACCAGTCCATGGTGGACATTTAATGTCATCAATGGGTAATCATTTATCCAGTATCCCATTGCAATGATTCATTGCAGTTTTTATCATTTACATAGAAACCATGGCATTCCCATGATAGATTAAAGCATGGGAGATTAAAGTTCAGAGAAGCTGAGGTATTACTATCAAGCTAATGAATTCTGTTAAATAAGGAATGCTTTAATTGACGTAACGCGATGGTTTTTCGCATTCACTCTGGTAAGGTCATTGTTACCTTTCTTTGTTCTTGACATTATTTTTTAAATTTTTATTTATTTATTTTGTTATTATTTTATATTCCCTCCTTCATACAGATCTCAGAGGCAGAGAGTGAAAATGCAACAGAACGTCAAGTGGTGATTAAGGGTACCCCTGAATCCCAATACAAGGCCCAGTATGACATCTTTGAAAAGATTCGCCGGGAGCGACTCTTCAAGGACAGAGAATTTTTGCGCTCAGAAATATTGGTTCCCAAGTCTCTTGTTGGGCGTATCATTGGAAGAGGCGGTGTAAGAGTAAGTGACACATGTATTTCAATTTGGCATTGTAGATGAGTTGCTGCAGTTAGCATGTTTGCAAATGTCAGTCCAGTTACTTGCTTTAACCAAAATATATGTTACTTGTTTGTCAAAGATGCTGTGGAATCTGCTATGATATTAAGGACCAGAGAGAAATATAGCTCAGGGCAAATGTCAGACAACGTAGATTAAGCAATATGCAGTATAGGCTAAGTTGGTTGGCACAAGTGTCCGTTTGCCTGATAAATGCAATATATTTTGGATGAAATTTGACCTGTGATCGACCCATTAAGAACCTCTAGTCTAGATCAATATAATGAACATAAAGTTACAAGTTTTGATTCTGAAAGGAAGTACAGAAAGGTATGAAATTACTATGAGGTGGTATCTTGTCCTTCTTTGTGTAGGTCCGTGAGCTACAACGTGTGACAGGTGCTTCCATAGATGTACCACCAAGTAACCCCATGGAGGAGAATGGGGGTGGTGACAATAAGGGAGGAAACCAAGAAGAAGAAGAAGTGCTGGTGACCATCGAAGGACCGTTTTTTGCCATCCAGGTATTTACATGTTGCTTACAAAATTTGTTTGGTCGAAAAGTACTTTGAATACAAGTTGGATTACTTTCTTGCGGGAGTTAAATAAAGAAATAAAAGTTACACTTCCGTTTTCTTCTTTCAGTCTGCACAACTCCAGATTCGTAAGCTCCGCAACGACGTGATGGAGAGACAGACTATGCATAACTACAACCGTAACACGCGAGGCTACCGCATGGATAGGGGAAGAGGAGGTGGGGGTAGGGGAGGAGGAAGAAGACCCCCCAATGGACGTGGGAACCACGATGGGGGTCCCATGGATCAGTAAGAAGAATCGACCTCAGAAGGACAGTGGCTGATCATATTCTTTGTCAGGGATTAAATGCTTAAAACAGATTTACAAATCAATGAGGCATATCAAAATGGGTTTATCAGACAGATGAGTAAAATTGTGAGTAATAATACTTATTTGAAAAAAAATGTTGAATTTAAAAAAAAAACCTCGATGGAAAAAGAGGTTTTATTCAGGGCATTTACTAGGACTGCTGCACTAGAAAGCATGGTTCAAGTTTTTTTTTTTTTTTTTCAATAAATGGTAGGGTTTTTCTTTTTTCTTACATCATAATACAGGGATAGGGTTAAGCTTACGGGTTGGTATAAGGCCTAAAGCAAAACTGCCATTTTTGTTTTGTAATACTTGAAAGGGCTTTTAAGCTATTTGGTGGAAATTTGTCATGGGCACTTGGACACATCAGCCAGGACGCTGTGACCACAACAGCTTCCATTTCCAAAGCCCATCAATTGTGTAATTTGAAAGACATTGTGTGAAGAGCATTGAGATAATTGACTTGAATACATTCCAGCACTATGAAGCTCTGGGAGTTATAACTAAGTTAAAGAAAAATGTGTAAGGCAAAAAAAATAGTAAAACCTTCTTTAAAGAGATAAAAAAAAATAGTGAAAGAAAGAAGAAAAAAGTAAGGAGAGTAGGAACGAGAAAATAAGATAATGTTAAAAAATAGCAAAATAAAGAAAAAAAACAAAAAGGAAACAATTTATATTTGTGAGACCCCCGAACGAAAACAAAATTGAGAGATTTTATATTTTGTTACTTTTTTCATTTTGTATTTTTTCTTGTTCAATGAAACATTTTGGAACAGTAAATAGAGAAGGAATAAAATTTGGTGTTACAGACAGATACCAGAGATATTGTTTCGATTCCTTGATATGGATTACAAAGAAGAAAAAAAAAATGTGTGAATTTGAGCACTATATTATCCCCTCTCGTTGCTGATGGAAAAAAAAGTAAACTAAAAAATGAAAACATACTTAAAACATACTCCCTATGTTATTAAGGCTGCCAACATATTTCTCAGTTTTTTTATCTCTTTGCAATTTAACTACAGTGGAAGTTGATTCTGGAACTTGTCTTTTCAATGTATTACAGGCTAGTCAAAAAATTATATATCATGGCAGAGCATTGGCTCATTCTCCTCTCTTTGTGCTTCTGATGGGGAGCTAGGCTCTGAGAAGATACATAACTTGTGTTATTGTTCGTCAAAAATAATAAAAAGTGACAAAAAAATTAATTAAAAATAAATAAAATGGAAGTAAAGCATCTAGCAAAGTATTCCTCGTGGAAGATGACATTTGACGGCCATCTTTGATATAAAATCCTGCTTTTCTTCTTCAGACTTGGAGGAGGGAGGATGGATAAAATCATCCTTTTCATCATAGAATACTTCCTAGTGTGACATGTAATATATCTTTGTGTAAAATTAAAATACACATATCTTTGTGTCTGTCTGCTTCAAAACTAACTTACTGGGATAATCAGCTCAACTTTTGAGTGAATCAATAACAATAGGTTTAAAAAAAAAAATGATAAAAAAAAAATTATGTGTTAAAAATTGAGACAAATTGACTGCTCTCAATATTCTGCGGCTTTGACCTCTCACGAAATTACATGGTACCATGTACTACATTTGTTCTTAATCGTCAGAGATTTCATCCTGTTTTCTGCATGTTTACAGCTTTTTGTTCACTACATTTAAGGATGTGATCAATCTTTAACTACCAAGATTTCTTTTTCTAGTATCGTTTATCCTCCCCTCCATGTATTTTCTTAAAATGGCTACCTCCTATCTATACTTTCTCAAATTTTCAGAGGTTTATGAATGGTTCCATTTTGGATCCCTCACTTTTTTATCCCACTCAAAACATACAGACCCTTTTTGTTTCTACCTCATCAGTTAAACTTGGGCACTGGCTGGATAGGCTTCTCATGTTGTCCATACTTGGTCTATGTTAGGATTGGTATGCCATTTCATATTATTTTTTTCCTTGTCAGGTGCAGTACTTGCTGTTTATTATAATCACTGAATTAGGTGCAATGATCAGTTTTCCACAAATGCATCTTTATATCAACATATTGCATTGTAATGATATTTTGCAATGTTAACAGACACACAATGTCAAGAACACTTCCAGGTGTTAGTGGATCGCATCTGGTTACTTATGATGGAAAATTATGTAGGGAAAATCTTTAACGATTTACATGCCTTTAACCAAAGGCACCAAATGTCGATCTATCACAATTTTTAGCATTGCTCAAAAAGTTCAGATTTTTGAAACATGGCTTCCTTGAGATTCTCACCCCTCCTAAATTTATCCCATACATCAAGGAGTGTTAATTACACGATAAAAAGCGAGGGTTAATTTTGCTGTTGATTACGGAACATCAACAAACGGAACTTACTGCACCTGATCATCTTTTCTAGTCGAGAGCTGTTTCTCATTTAAGAATCTCATACTCATTTTCTAGTTTAAAAAATTCTTTGCACGTTTTAAAGATGTTAGACAAGCATTGCTTTTTTGTAATACACAGTGTGTTTATCATTAAAGGTATACAATCACTAAAGGAAGTTCAAAAGTCAACAAAGACCCAGAATGAAAACAACTTTCCCTTTTATGGAAAAGGAAGCTTGATTTGTTGTTTAGTCGTTGTTTAAGCGCACATGTTTGTAAGGTAAATGACAATTTGAAAGAAAAAGTGAAGAGAAAAAAAAAAATTAGAAAAAAATTGTTTTCAATTTACCAACAGCTCTAGACTAAAATTATATAATTTTTGTTAATTTTTGTTAATGATATATTTTGAGATGATGAGTCAAATGTTACAAATTGTAATGTGTGAAGGTACAACCTTACTGAGATCAATAATTAAGGATTTTGTGTAATTTAACCTGGTTAATGCACCAATGTGAAAGAGAAGCCCATGGTGGATTTATGCGACGGTGTAATTGAAGGGAACACTCGGAAGAACTGAACCCAAAATTCAGGTGGATAATAAGATACTTTTGTCAGCACTTCTTTTCAGGGTCTTCAAAGAGAGATGATATTTGTTTTTCTCTCTCTCTCTCAAAAAATATCAGGGTTTGGAGTTTATGGCCGTGAAATGGTTAAAGGCATTGTTTTTAAAGGTATGAGAAATGGAAGGCATTTTTAAGATGGTATGATCTTTTCATTACCACAATACATTTGCACTTTTCGTGAAAAGGTTAGTGAAATGAGGTCAGATCAAAAACGGGTATTCAAAGTTTTATTATGACCAACTTTTCACTCATCATCAGGGACATTTGATGAGGACTTACTCCTAATTGCTGCTGCAAAAGTGCTGCTTTTCTTTAGGTATCATCTACACATGAATTACATCTCAAAATTGGTCATTTGACAGCAATTCTCTCTTCTTTCCTCTTTGTATCGTACGTAGTCTCGTTTCTTGTTTCGATAATTTTTCTGATAGAAAACCCCTTTTCTGGTTTTGTTGATAACTTTGGCAGCCGTACAGTCTCATAAGTCATTCTTTGAACATACATAGAATTGTCTGAGGTATCCTGACCAGTGTGGCAAAGATCCAGTTTCTAATTGCCTTTGCATTTGAAGAAGGTGGAAAGAGAAGGAAACTTACTTTTTTGTCTGTCAAGTATAGAAATATAAAATACGTTTTTCTTCAACGGAGATCAAAACCTTGATGTGTAACTCAATTTTTTAAGAAATTGATTTTGTCATCATTTCTCACCGATTATTTGAAAGTAGTTAGAAAGCAGTTGATGTTACATTTACATATTAAAATGCAATATGCTTTATTGATATGCTGCTAGCTGTATTAAAACACAGCTTTCTGTTTGGTCAGATAGGGAAGTGGAATCTGGGATGAGGCTGGGTGGACTTTTACAAGCCCACTGGTATAGGTAAATTATTCGGAGTATGCTATTGTTAAGTCAATAAGCTTTACAGCGAGAGCTTAATCGTCATTTCTTGATTTTTACCCATCTCTCGTTGTAAGTCGATTGGCTGAAATGTTGAAACTACCTCCATGAAACGGTTACCATTTTCCACAATTCTCACTTTTCACTTGCGGTTTGCATGTTGAACTGTGTCAGACTGGAGTTTTACTGTATCAACTAAATGACAGTGTTGTTCATTCATTCAATATATGGATAAAATAAAAAATATCTTTTTTTGGTTGTGTCAAAACAGTTCGAAAGAAAAAAGAAGAAATCAGTTCTCACCTCCAAAATAACTGTTTGTTTGTTTTTTGTTTCTATTTTTATTGCTCATAAATGTCCAAAAGATTGTGACAAGACAAGTACTTTTCTTAAGGATAATTTCAAATATTTCATTCTGTGTAAACCTCCTTTAAAGGAAAATGTCACTAGCTCCTCAGTTCAGGAATAACTGTAAATGTTTATCCGTTCTTTCAACACAGAACCTAAGAATAAATTCAAACACTAGAAGTCCTCGGTTAAACCTGACATGATTTAATTATAAAATTTTAGTTTGTGACATGATAAAAGAATGCAAATAGGAATACCTGAATGATATGAGTTAAAACAGATTAAATATTTAGATATGCCATATACTCTGTTGATTTAAAGGAGGAAAGTTTAGCATTAAAATGATGGTAAGACCCGACATATTGGACATGGTCGTGTCTTAAACCATTCACTTACTTTCCTAACCTTTGACCTACCCTCCAAACATCTGACCTACCCTCCAAACATTTGACCTACCATTTGACCAAACCTTTGACCTACCCATTAGACAGCTGCAGAGGGCATTAATATATGTTTGATAAAATCCTGGTTGACCCTTTCATCTTACACTGCTGCAGTCCCCAAGTTCCGTATTGAACACAATGTCCAATTCTCAACGCTGTGTACACCGGTGTGAAAAAGGACCTCCTTTGGTAAACAGTTATCGGGATATAGACAAATTACCTTCACAAATGCAGCTTATTGCAATATTGTTGGATGCTGTCACACAAGAAGACACGATATACGAACGCTCCCCGAACTTGTGCTCCAGTGAGATTTGACTTCAGAATTCCTTAAATTTCCGGTCACCGAGAGAAATCTTCCACCATGATCGAAAGACCAACCTCTTGTCTTGTATTCCTCTTCCCTCCGTCAGCCCCAAAGTTTTTCTTTTCTTTCCTCCTGTTAAAACAAACGTTGGTCAGTAGTAACAAAAAAGTGGACAGTAGCTATCCTCTGAGGATATGGACGATGGACAGCCATTAGTGCCAAAAAAAAAATAATAATATTATTGAAAGCGACTAGGTAAAATCAAAGAAATGTGGAAAATCTTCCACAACCTGGCTAGGCCAGGGCTAGACCCAGTCAAATGATCTCAAGAATACAAAAAGTGTGCTCTTGGAAATGACAAGTGCCATTACAACTTTTACATATTTAATGACAAATGTTACCTTGAGTTCAAACATTTTTTGATCAAACCAAATTATTTGCAAATTGCTTGATAACTTTCTTAGCTTGCCGATATAACAAATTTTAAAGATGTACTAAATTTATCAAATATACCTTTTGCTGAATGTTATATGATACAGGTATCTATGAAGAAACAGTTCTTTGCATATTGATACGATTCACTTTCTGACAGTTTTGGCCCGAAATATGCTAGAAAGTCATATATATTGTTCGCTAATGTTCATCCTTCAAAACACTCATATTTGACAGCCATCCTCTTAACATTCTTCCTCACTGAGACTTATTTAAACAATACTCAATGTCTGGATATAACTTTGAGGGTCAGAACCTCTAGGATGGTACTACTTTAAGAACTTTTAACAATTTAGGTATGCTCAAATTTGGGGCTAATACTGATGACCTTTACAGCATTATCATTAAATTAATTAATTTTGGACTCACAATCGTTTCTTTTCCTCCACTTCTTCGTGTAGTTTCCATTTACCGATGTCATCTTCTTCTGTTGTAAAGTCATCCTGATTTAATGGGTCAAACTCTAAATCCTTTGGAAGAAAAACAGTGTCTGCTACTTCAGTAAAAAGTAAAACGAATATACTCCAGACAATTTTGATATAAATGTCTTGATTCTTGAAAGCAACAACATTTTAAGGACCATGTTGAATCATATCGGATGTATTGAACAATATACTTTAAATAGTATTTACTATGTTGCAATGATGATTGTAACCAATCCAACCATGATTGCAGTTAATGTGTGTAATACTGTGTGTGTGATGGCTTGCTTGCAAACACCGTACCTCCAGAAGGGAAGCTTTGATAAATTTCATACCTGGTACACTCATGCCCCATATCAAGTAGAATGCAACCTATTGTGTTTTGAGAAGGTCAAGTGTCATTTGAGATCACTAGAGATCAAAACGTGAAATCTTTCAACACATAACCTCAGAAAGGGAATGTTTGACAGATCTCATACAGTGCATGTGGATCTATTAAATTGAGTAGAAGAAGCCTATGTCTATTTGTGGAAGTGAAAGGTCATATGAGGTCACCAGAGGCCAAATTGCGAAAACCACTGGCAACATACGTTGGACTTTCATGGCTTACATTACTCTGGCATATTCCTAATGCACATAAAACATTGATCCAAATAATTTAGGAAAATCCTGCTGAGAACATATTAAAGGATGCACAAAATACTGATGGTTAAAAAGGAATTAACTATTCTTTTTATTTAGACTGGCCAGCGTCGAATAAATTGACCTGGATGGAAACATGTTTATTTCATATTTATTATTCAAATATTGAAAGTTTCATAATCATTATTCTTACCTTTACAGCTATCACATCTCCATCTCTTAGACTGTACGGGCCTTGCTTTAGATTGAAAACTTTAGGTTTCCCTTTCTTTTTACCTTTCTTCCCTCTTTCACCCATCTAAAATGGAACAAAAAAATGATCAAGACAAAAGTCAGACATTCAAGGTTTCTACTTCTACTTACAAGGAAAAACATGAGGACAATCCATGGAGTTACAGACCTCATAGCTTCCATGATGGAAGTGATTGCTGGGTTACTTCTGAATGCATCTGGAAGCCATCTTTGTTAATAGGCTAGAATCCAGTTTCTTCAACATATAGTTTAGTTTAAAATTAAGTAGAAAACAATATTACTTAACCATCACTGTTGTTTCATGCATCAAATTTGGACCAATTTCACCTCTGACCTACATTGTCCTCTCAACTTAACCTTCAACATCCAAAACAGGTATATTCTAGTATTTGTCTGATCATTCTCTACATATCATGTGGTTTAATGGCTTTTTAACTACATGTTGAACAAGCAGAAAATGGCTAAACACCAATTTTTTAGGTTATTCGACCAGTTAGGTGTTAGACCTATTACATCATCACTCACACAGGCACAAGGTTACATGGTCAGGCACTTTAATACTCACCAAGTTTGAACTTGATCGGACTTATGGTTTAGGAGGGGCTTTGCAACACACTTTTTCGCACAATTTAGACCATTGTGACTTTTGACTTCAATTGACCTTTGACCCTGACCCTAAGCACCAATCTGTCCTATTGCCATTTATGTCTCATCATTCTCTACATAGCAGAAATTGGCTAAAAAACAATATTTAGGTTCCTTGACCTTTGACCTCTGACATCATCAATCACACAGGCATGAGTTTTTGTGGTCAGGCACCTACCGACCAAGTTTGAACTTGATAGGACTTAGGGTGTAGGAGGAGTTCGCGACACATTTTTCGCTTAGTTATTACATCAAGCTAATTCAGTTAAAAGTTCGTACTATATAAATTTGGTTCACTTCAGGCTCTAAACACTTTCATACTTTTTTAACTTACCACAGCCGAGGACAATATTATTAACCAATCATATTTGTCTGGTAGCTTCTTTGCCAGCAGTAATCGATCAACTGGGATTGAGGTGCCCAAAGAGAGAGCCTGTTTAAGGTCTTCTGGCGATGGTCCACCGGTGGTATCCCAAACAAAGTCCTCTACTGGTGAGTACATACGAGTGTTCGGTATCCTCTGACAGACGTGAAGCAAAACTGCACTTGGTCTGCGAAGAAAAACAACATGGCAGCTTTTAGAGGGTGTGAAGACTCGCGCACAAAGAGACGTCTCATGCTGGTAATCTGACCTAGTTTCGAGGAGGTGTAACATAAGTGTTAGACACCACCATCGATCCCAGAAGATACACACACAGCTTGCTACCGTCAGTAATTAGACACTAGTGTATAGTCACTACATGCAGCTACGGTCAATACCCATAACACAGTGAACATAGCAGCGATGGACATCTCTGGTCTAGATAAAAGATAACAAGGTATCACGTTTCATTACTGTCTGCATTTTGTAGCGACAAGAAGAAAACTACACTTGCAAGCAACGGAAGGTTAACTTTTTCAGAGCAGGGTTTGGGGCGAGTCTTCAATGCCTTTAAAAGGAAGATCTGGATTTACAGACATTACAATACCTACAATATAAATATGAACAAATACTACTCTAATCTGGACCACTTCTTTGGAAACAACCCTACCCAATATTTGGGAAATGGTTGTTTTTTTTTCATGCTACTGAGATTATCTCTGTGTATACTGT
Source organism: Apostichopus californicus (assembly GCA_020650975.1). Lineage (NCBI taxonomy): Eukaryota > Metazoa > Echinodermata > Holothuroidea > Aspidochirotida > Stichopodidae > Apostichopus > Apostichopus californicus. Next base: position 25,418 of record JAIPMN010000690.1, on the reverse strand, counting down.
GTGTACTGTGTACTGTGCACATAAATACCAAATTTTTGTTGGAATACTGAACAAAAGCGAACCCCTGGTTACTGTACAAAATGGTAGAATATGACTGGGAGATAACGTTATATTGAAGACGGCAAGTTATCAAAATTATTCATTAAAGTCTGAGTTACCGACTTTTAAGCTTGGTGGAGAGAAGTATGCACAGTTTGTATAGTTGAAAGAAAAAAGAATTATCTAATATAAACAAAATCTGTATATTTTTTTATTGAAAAAAGGTAGAAAACTCACGTAAGTTGTTCATGATAGGTAAGTAGCTGAACAGCAAGATGAGATGTACTGGTCACCTTTACTTGTCTAAAAAAAAAAAAAAAAAAAAATTGAGTTTAATTTCATCACATCCAGATTAAATATGATAAACATTAAAGCTCAAAAAAGTTCCAAGAAACTATTTCCCAAGATACTATGCACATAGATAGGTCCAACAGAATACAATTTGCATCAAGTTTTCAACATTAATATTAAGTTATTTATGTAAATTTGATTATCAATATATTTAATTTTATAGTAAGGACTTAAAATACTTTTATTTGATGTCATTTACAACAAAACAAGGAAACAACATCTTACAATGACTCACTACTTGATTTCATACCTCCCTTTTGTCTGCTACTTGAGGAGCAAGTATGTGTATGTGTGGAGGAAGGGGGGGGGGGTCCGGTTGGGGTATATTACAAAAAAGAGGACAGTTAGGAAGGAGGTTAAAAAAAATATCTCTCATTGATTATTAAATTTAAAGCATCCTTCTAGTTTTATACATATACCAATATTGTTGAGAAATTTCTTTTTTTACATATTTGATTTTTGCAAAATTTGTTATTCCTCCTCCTGCCCCCCACACCCCCATCCTTCCTTTTAACCAAATATATCCTCTCCTTGGTCCCCTCCTCTGTTCATCACACATCCTATCAATCCACAACAGGCACTTGTTACTTCCTTTCTTATCCCCATTGTCCTTCTCACATTCACCTAAGTAACTGACATTGTTTTATACACCCTTCTGTACAGTTTACCTCTGTTGCATTTTCATCTCATATCTGTTTCATCTCCTAAGCTGTTTTATCTCCATTTTTCAATTTTTTATTTGCTATATGCATTGTTCATTGGTCCAATTTAGTTGTCTGTCCATCTGACTCATCCAAATACAGCCATAATTCTGTTTTTATTTCAGTTTGTCATTGAAGAAGATCCTGCTAGGATAGAAACACGAGGCCCTTTAACCTTTACTTTATACACATACACAGGCTTTTGGAGTAGATAAGTAGTTTGTAAACAGGTTTTTCTCTCCTTCAAAAAGTTTCTAAATTTGAATGTAACAATTTCAGCCAAAAACATATCTCATAAACATATCTAGTCATTGATTGATAAGATTGATTTACAAGCTTAATGTTATTTCGATTTTGGGAAAAAGAAATAAAAAAAAACTCTATAAAGCAAAATATCCTCAAAAACAATATTTTCTCCCGCTCTATGATACCGTCCTTACTTGAGAATTTGATCTCCGGCTAAAACTTTTCCAAGTCGACCTTTAACGACCAGTCTGATACGCAGGTAATGAACTGACGGAGTGCAAATTTCAGCCAACGATGGTAACGTCAGAATCTGCATTTTCAGCTGATCCACTTTGTCATCTCGTGAAACTTCCACACTGCCCAGCAATGCATGATGGGAAGTTATGTCCAAGGCATGGTCACTCTCAGTTTGTGTTGAACAAAGTAGAGTCTGCAAGATTTCTGTGGAAATTTAAACAAATTTTGAAAATTACTAAAATCAGAGGGATTACTGCTATTAGTCATTAAATACTGAATCAAGAGTTCATTAGAACTAATCAGCAAAAATATTTGCAGGAACCAAAGACTAATTATCCTCAAGAGAAATTCATTCATAGCCACCAGAATGCCACTTAATTGCTTTAATATAACTCCTCTTTCAATACAGTATACAACAGAGCTACAAGATTAAACAATGGTGAAAACTGTAAGCTGATATTTTTTTTAAGAAGAGCATCTTGTTTTTCTGGTTCTAAAGACACTCAGGCTTGATTAACAAACCTTGACTTTGTTGGTGCATCCAGGGGGCCTGATCTGAGCTACCCTGGGGATTGGTCTCAAGGAATCCTGGCTGAGGAGTTGGGTATAGCCAAACCTGACATCGAACGTAACCCTTTGGGGGAAGTCGGCCCTCTTTGAGTAACAGGTGGTCTCCATCTTGAATATTTTCTTCTTCCAAGCTATGATCCTGAACAGAGAAATTACACAACATTATTATGATCACAAAAATAAAGAAAAAGAAAGAAAAAAGAAAGAAGGAAAAAGGGCCAAAAGGTAACAAAATGGTATGTTAAATTTGCCACCAAAGTTTGGAATAGTTCCGAATTATTTATAACAAAACTGGCAGCATGTAAATGACTAGGTAGGCAAACATTTCTGGCACAATAAACATATCAGCTTTTAACCGCTGGTTATAGCAATGAGAATGAAATTCCAAATAAAGGTTGTGTGTAATCTAAACACTATGTCACTTTAAGTTCTGGCACTGGCATAACTAATTACACAGTATTCTAGCTACGGACACAGACATAAAAAAATATCAAGTGTTTTGGATACTCTAAGGGTCCCTAAAGTGAACCCGCAGCAGGTGTTCCCCCCCACACCCCCCAACCCCCCCCTGGGACTCTGGTTTCTCATGTTACTTCCCACACACCTGTTTTCAGCTATTGGTACCATGTTTGCTTGAGGTCAAAAGGTCAATCACCTTTGATCAGTAGCAGTCTAATTTTGAGTAGTAATTGGAAGGTTTAGTACAATTGCTATTCAAACACATAAATTTGCTTAAGTAATATGATTTTGCTTCAATATTGTCTTAATCAATCAATAAATCAGTTTCAGCTAGTTTTCAACTTTACAAGACAAACGATAGAAATAAGGATCAATAGCTCACCAGCTCTGTTAAGATATTTTGCTCCTCCCAAAACCAGTTGGTTCTGCATAAATGATAATCCTTGCTTTCCAGATTAGCAGCAACAGTAGCTTTCTCCAGACACTGTAGGGAAGATTAATGGATTTTAATGGTTCTATTGTGTCAAAAATACTTTGGGTAGCTACATTTGAAAGAGTGGCCATCAAAACAAAACAAACCAGAAAGCCAGTGGGTTTATTGTGATTCCTTGCCAATTGAGATGATCCCAAGCTTTCGTCATTGTTGATTAAAATGATCAGCAAGGTTCTTTCACTGACTGTGGACCTACCTACTAAATATGTTAACTTACCATGTTTACAAGCTTTTTTAGCAAAAATCAACTCAAGCCCTGCCCCCTAATAGCCTAGAGTAGCTACTCCAGCTGCAGGGTGGCTACAACTAGCCTAGAGTAGCTACTCCAGCTGTAGGGTGGCTACAACTAGCCTAGAGTAGCTACTCCAGCTGTAGGGTGGCTACAACTAGCCTAGAATAGCTACTCCAGCTACAGGTTGGCTACTTCTTGACTAGAGGGCCTAATCCAGCTACCCCACACTCCAACCGTTTCATTCTTCCTCAAAGTATTTAGCAACACTTACCTCTACACAAGATAAATTCCTGTTGAGTAGTAGCTCCCATGTTTTTGTCCCTTGCTCTGTATTGAGAGCAAATGTCACAGTAATCTAAATTAATATAAGGAAAACAAAAAGTTTAGAATCTCATTGACCTACCAATGAAAGTTTGTTTTTGGTCTTGAAACAGACATAACCAAATATCAATTGTTAAATTAATACTTCCAAAATGTAACAATTTGGAGTTTGTTGCAAACTTCTTTAAAAATTTGCCTATTATTTGCAAAACAACCAAACTTTGGAAAGAGCACTGTAACAAATGGGATAATGAATATTCATTATGCTAGCAACCAGAACCAAGAGATATGACTTATGCTTACAGAATGGTTATCTTTTTGTCCATGTTTTTATGAGTTCAAACTCATACTTTCAATTACCTCATTGTTCTTTGGAGGTGATCCCATTTCTAGGACTAAATGGCTGTTTCTTTTGATCATAGATTCCTGAATGGTTTGGTCTTCATGTACTGAAAAAAAACAGAAAAGATTGCAAGAGATTCATATGGTATATTCTGATTGACAAAACTAACAGGCTCTGACAAGCTCTGAATAATATTTTTTATTACACGGCTGATTATTGTTTCATTCCTTTGACTACGTAAACAAATCCCATTAACCAATGAATATACCAGAACAACATGTCTCAAGCTAGGGTCTGTGGACCCCTAAGGAACCTATAAATCTTAATAGAGGGTGTATGGACCACTAAGGAACCTATAAATCTTAATATAGGGTGTATGGACCCCTAAAGAACCTATAAATCTTAATAGAGGGTGTATGGGGGCAAAGGATCTGCAAACACAAAAGGGGTCAATAAAAGCCTAAGCAGCTTTTTAACATACTAATTAACTGCCCTACGTACGATGTCAATACATTCAGAACAAGCCTTAAATTGCCATCTAGGGCCCTTGTGAACCAAGCCTTAACCATGGTGGGGCTAAAGTCATTGCTATATATAGCACCTAACCTAGGCACTAGAGTGACCAATGTAATATATTGTAAGAAAACTTCCATAATTCTGTCTGAGGACATTCATACTTATATTCCAAAGTGGAAATTCAAAGTCATGGACGGTCACAGTTTCAAGTGATGAAGAATACTTGTACCTCCACCAGAGAGGGACATAAATACTCATAAATCACTATCTATTATTGATTTCTGTAAATGTTGTTTGAGGACAAGATAGTACTTACGTGGAGGTTGTAGTCCTAAGTTATCATCCTCCACTCTTAATCTTGTTGAATCAGGTGATAAAGCTTCTCCTGAAAATTTGAATAAAATCAGCTGCTTCAGTTCTGCTACAGTCTGAGAGAAAATAAAATAAATAAAATAAAGATGAAATGAATATCATTATTAGACTTCTTGAAGAATGGAATACATAAGCATGTCATATTGGTTATACAGGAGTCATGGACATATGACTGACTGTTCCCTGTTGCTATGGCATTTTGTGTCTTACTAACAATAGCCTAACCAATATCCTATACATTAATTGTGCTGTAACACATGTTTATGAGTACCAGTCAATATGTGCATGATTAGTTAATGAGTGAAAATGTCATTATTAATACTTGCTTTGTCTTTGGTTGTATTAATCTGTATAGCTGGCCACTCCTCCTCTCCTGTGCCCTGATCAACACATCTATTCTCAGCCGTCAAATGCACCTGCTTCTGTAAGTTTTCTTTTAGAACAGGAGCAAGTTGTTTAGAGGAACTGTTATGAAGTTAGAGAAAATATGAATAAACATAAGAATGCATGTTAATTTAAGGACAAACATTTTAACTGGCTAAGATTTAATGAAAAAAGAAGGTCAAAATATTTAATGTGATCTCTGACAGACCACTGAGGTCAATTGCTATCAAGTTGCTGGACTACCTACTTTGCACACAACCTGTTCGTGCAATAACTTTTGACTTTTGTTTCACTGTTGAGCAAAAACAAAGCCACCAGTCCAAATAAGAATTTTATGGTGTTTACAAATATTTTCCATCATACCTACATTATATTTACATACATTGACTTCATACATCTTGGCAATGTGTATCAAACTTGCCAACGAAAGGCACAATATGTTGCAATTTCATGCCTGAGTGTTCTACTGTTTATACAAATGGCAAAAAACACAGGCAATTTTTGTACACAAACAAATGACATGTTTCATCATAATACGAGATGATAAAAAGATGCTCCGATGCATAAAATTGAACAGTTGCAATCACTAATATCCTTCAAATATTATCTACTATTCCCCAAAACTTTGTCTCAGCCCGACAACTCCCGATCTGACTTATCTTTTCCATTCACCTTGCCCACTTCTTGTCTTTACTCGTCTCCATCTCAGCCACTAAGTTATCTTCATCCTCTAGTCCCTCTTCAAAGATACTCTCATCTTTCCTCTCGAGCATGACAAGTTGTCCATCTTTTGCCATTCTCTGCAGATTGAGGCTCTCTTCCGGGATATCTGTGAGCACAGACAACATCCCAAACAGGCCTCGCATGGAAGTGTCCCTCGCGTACCCCCGAGAGATTTCAGAACGATCACCAGACTCACTCAGATATGAAAGACGCAGAAAGATCGGTTGGGCATCCAGACCAGTCCGTATAGGCATGCCGTCCACCTGCATATGTGAGACAAAATATATGCATATGTCACATGCATATGCATGCATATGCATATGCAGGCATGCATATGACTTCATTCAGCAATACCTTTCTAGTTCCTGGAATCTCTGTACTTGCTGCCAAATGGTCGGTCAGGACTTTCCAGAAGTTTAGCATTTGTCATGAGACTAATAAAACAAATATTAAAAACAAATTGTACTAAAGTCATAGTGAAGAATACATTGAGCAGTTGCAAAAACAACAGACAGGTTTCACACTCACCTGTTTACCATCCCATACAAAGAGATAACTACCATTGGTAATACACATATTTCGGATAGTGGATGAGTCTTGTTCTGAGAAATGAAAGGGAAAATATTTTTTACTCAACTATCTATTGTATTTATTTGAAGGAGATGTATTATCATGGCAATAGCAACTTCTCTCTTTGTATCATTCCACAAACCTTACATTTAATGAAATTAAAATATAAAAGGCAAGTTTCCATTTATTTTAAACAGAACTATAGAGCACAGTCAACAACTCTCTGTCAAAATGATTGCTACATTCTAAAGATTATAGTTAAGCAGCATAACAATCATCAACCACCATCATCACTCCCCCACCCCCACCCCCATCCCCACGGTCATCCATCATCATCACCCACCTTGGCAATCATAACCTACCATCAGTACCCACATACTAGCAGATTGTTAGTGGGAACAAGTGTAACTGCAAACCAAGACACAAGGGCAGAAACACTAACTTAACATCTACTATAACTGCAACCACCATCATCACTAACAACCACCACCATCATCCTCATCACCATACTGGGTGGTTAATATTGAGAACAAGGGTAACAAGGGTAACCTCAAAACAAAGACACAAGGGCAGAAGCACCACCTTGACAACTACTTCAATCACTTGGTGGTTAAAATTGAGAAGGCAACAGCAAAATAAAAACACAAGTGTACAAGCAGCACCACCTCCACCACCACCATGACTAATATCAATACCATCATCATCAAAGTCATAATCACCACCATTAATCACTCGTCATCACCACCCATCACCATCACGATATTAAGAGGTTGATATTGGGAAGAAATGACAAAGATACCTGAAATACAGTCATACAGATGGAGACCAGCTGGTAATTCTTTGGCAATGTAAAGGCAACAAGGTGAGGTACTCTGATCATCACAAACCTGTCAATAAGGGTAAGAGTATAACAATTAAGTTAATTACACAACAAGGAAACTATAAACAAGTCTATGTAAGAATGACAAACTTACTCCTCAGGATGGGATTTGGAACTAATAGTCACAGGAATGGCTTTCCTGAGCAAAACACTGGTTTGAAGTTTCATTGGCTGTACTAAGGGTTACTTAGGGTTATGTAGTTTTGTAGCCAAATTGTCTTGTTTGGACTGTTTTGACAGCATATGTAAGTCAGTAAAATGTTAATGGAACCCTTTTACATACCCAGATTTCTACTGCTGGGGACCCTTTGTTCACTTTCAGACTCCCTCCCAACCCCCCCCCACCCCAATTTTGTTTGGACTCCCTAGAGGTCTGCATACCCCAGTTTAAGGAAGATGGACTAACATAAATACCCTCATCAAAACTAGAACTCTTTGAACCACAAGATTATTATAATATAAGACTTGAACATATGAAAATAAAAATTGAATAAAAAATGAAAAGTAACTTTTCCGAGAATTTAAAAATCCTTCAAAATGAATCCAATTCTGTGATATATTACTTTACAAAACTTACCGCTTGAACAGATTGTTTCAGGACAGCAATGGTTTTTCTTCGATCCAAGGAGATACATTTGGGACTGATATCTGAGTTTCGTTTGACCTGTAAGGCCCCGGAGCTCCACTCATAGCAATCCGAAAAGAGAAGATGTACCTTGATTTCATTGACAGTCAAGTCATAAATATCTCTGAAAGATGATCGTAACATTTAAAATGACGATGGTTATACAAGTCATAAATATCCCTGAAAGATGATCATAAAAATTAAAATGACGATGGTTATACAAGTCATAAATATCCCTGAAAGATGATCATAAAAATTAAAATGATGATGGTTATACAAGTCATATATATCCCTGAAAGATGATCGTAAAATTGAAAATTACGATGGTTATGCAAGCATCATGTGTTTATCAAATGAGGATGCTGTCTTAGCATATTCAATTAACACAAGTAACTAATCAGGTGAAGATACACTGTAGAATACACATGACACATTTAGCTATATTCAGTTGCATAGAAACAGTTGCCTAGGAACAGTTGCCTAGTAACAGAGACTAATGAAACAGTTCCCTACATACATACTGTGAAAATATGACATACATAAATGATGGCATCTTTTGCAATTTTGAATGATGACACCTCAAGTAACTTTTCTTCTCCTGATATTTGAAGCAATATTTTGAACAGATAGTAAAACCCATATCAGGGAATAATTTATGCAGTATTGCATCTCAAATGCTATGCAAATTGCTATGCAAAATGGGCAAATTGCTATTACAAGTGCAAAGATGTACATATAGCAGTTTTTTGTACACAGGTACTACATTATTTGTTAGGGAACATTCAGTGGCCTCACCTAGGGGTGGCCAGGGGGGGACATCCCCTCCCTTTAGACTCCTCTCCCAGAATGGCATTCACAAATAAACATTGTACCCCCTGTGCCCCTCGAGATTGAAATGTCTTGGGGACGCCACTTCAGAGCCTTCAATAATGCTATACAAAATCTGAGCAATAAATTATTGCCTGGATATAATTAACTTTAATATACAGACATAACTGGAGATTTGGTTGGAGCTTTTGCCGATAAGCTTACAAAGCATGTACTTTACCTCTGTAATGTGAGTTCTTCATTGGATTCTTGGATTTCTTGATTGAGCCACAAAGGAAGAGATTCAAGATGTTTCAACCCTTCTGAAAGAAAAAATTAAGGATTGTGAAACATTCTACCTCATTCTTTATTTTTCTGATGTGAGATTTGTTGAAGCAATTTTGTTGTGTTTCTTATTGTTTTTTTTTCTCTTCTTTTTTTTTTGTTTTCGAGCAGTGTCTCTAACTTATTCCTTATTATTCAAATTGAAGATGAGGCAGAAATTGTAAAAGTTTTTCTAAATCATTCTAAATCATTTTCACACGTACATTTTTAACAATTTTGGAATGTGATTTATTATCCCTCTATGCACTTTTTCCTTATATCTTACCTTCTGGTTTTCTCTGCAAATTCTTCTTTCTATAAAAGAGCATGTAGGCACTTTCTCTCCCTGCAAATTTACTTTGTATGACTGCATCATGAATTGGTTGTACTCTAGAATCATTGAAATCAAACCAACCATATCCATTGGCCGGAGTAGAAAGACTAAACTCAGGAAGAAAGAACAAAACAATATTTAACTAAAAACAGCATAAAAAGGGAGAAAAAGGAGGTACAAAAACGGAAATTTAAATGAAGGGGTGACACACTAATCCAACTGAACAGACATACCACCAGGCTGATAATTTGTGCTTTTGACAAGACATTGCTACAAAAATAAATGTTGAAATACAAGCAAATATGCAAAGAAAAATGCGACTAAGAAAAAATTATTTTCATAATTGTTTTGATGGAGATTGACATTTTTAGAGGTAGATTTTATGCTTCTTTCAGAAGTGGTGATTATGAACAATTACTGAATATTCATTAGATATTTTACATGTTGCATCTCATTTATTTGTACAGAAATACATCAATTTATCCCCAAGGTTTTAGTCTTTTACCTGTTATGTAGATAACCTGCCATGAAACTTACTTGATAATGTTATAAACTTTGAATAAATTATAACGGAACACAACGATGAGTCCTACCTCTCTTGGGAATTGGCAGTATCTGCTTTTTGAGGTGAAGATATATCCTTATGGTCAGGTGAGGCATTCGATGGTTTACTTGGAGAATTTAAAGCTACAGATTTGATGTCAAATGGATCTTTGAGTGAGACTAGGCTACTAGCAGGATCCACAATGAAGATATCGTTGTATCTCTTCAAAAACTGTGAAAAGAAAAGTCAAAGAGGTTAATTAAGATGACAAATGAGAAATCATTTTCCCAAGCTATCCTGATAAACTTTGAATTCTCTCTGATGTATGCCATTCCTTGCTCCTGTAACCACATCAAAAATTTAACTTCCTTTGATAAATATCTAAGGTTATGCGATAGAAACTATATTCATTAATGAATTACTTAGAGCTGTAATTCATAAATCAAAAAGTTTGACTGACTGATTACAACATAGTTCCAATACTTAGTTATTTGGATATTTACAACTTCACATATATAAAACTGCTTGTAGTAAGTCTACTACATTTAGTAATATTTTCTTTCTGTCATTCTCCATGAATCATGTTGTCTCGTTAATTCATCGACTTCTGTACTGCATTTTTTGCAACAAACTATGTTTCATTATCTTCAAAACATCTTAAGTGATTAAAAACGTTGAATATCTTTGAAAATTAGGAAAGTTTCTCACACTATTAATAGTCACTCATAAAGGCAAACATGAAATATGACACAAAGCGTAACATAAAAAAAAAAAAAAAAAAAAAAACCTGCCAAACATACCTTAGTGATAGATCCATATTGTCTCTTAAATCTTTTGTTCCAGGAAACCCCCGTTTCTTTCATGAGAACCTGACAAATTTTCAGTTATAAGAAATTTACATTTGGAAACATAAACAAAACAAAAGGGAGGGGGGGGGAATCAAAAGTTCAACATTTAAAGTTTGCCGATGTATTAGCATATTAAAAATTACGACAGAAACAATGTGCTAATAAAAAGTGTGCTAAGAAACATGAGTGCATATAATTAAAATGTTCTGATACTTTGATCCAAACATTATCTCCTTCAAAGCCTGGTCAGAAAAGTGATTTCTTGAATATCTTATGTCTAGTACTGTTTGTAGATATTCACAAAGCTTTTGCCAAACTCTTGGCAGTAAGAAACACGTTGTTCAAGCATTTGTGTTAACAGGGTTGCTTTAAGTCGACTTGACTTACCTGACACAGTTTATCGACTGGCAGTGATCCGTCCGCAGCATACTGCTGGAGAAGAGTTTTAAGTAATTGTTGCGGGGAACTTATTTCAATGAAGTCAACCTTGCCCTCCTGAGGGTCTGATTTAATCGTGATGGGAGATTCCTCCTGTTGAGAAGGAAAATTACAATGATAATAATAACAATAATAATGTTCGTTTTATATAACAATTTATACCAGCGATAGGTTTCAAAGCGATTTACAGACGTTATATTACCCCTGGTCAATGATAACCTGTCCCAAACACGGTCCCTCCAGTTGGCTGCAGTTATATGCTGTGCCCAATGACAAGTTACCTCACAGGTACCCATTTAACCCCTAGGTGGAGAGAGGCAATTTAGATAAAGTATCTTGCCCAAGGACACAACATAATGAACTAGGCAGGAATCGTACCAGCAATCCTTGGATCACGAGTCCGACGCCTTAGCAAATCGACCACGCTATCATGACGGTAACATTAAATAATTTAATGAAAGGACTTTCTGAGAGAGGAATTCTGAGTTGCTATCGATCAGGAATATTTGTAATATTCCCTGACATCATTTCTCAACTATCGGTGGTGATAAGATTTTGATAAGATTTTTAGTTTGATAAAAATGAACCTTTGTACATGAGAGGTTTATCATGGAAAAACTGCAGATTTTAAAGTTTTCTACAAAACTCAGAAATCACATTAATACAAGTGCTGCAGTAAAATTTGTTTTATAAAGATATCTGCAAAAAATGCAGGAATGTGAGTATTCGTGAAGATGAAATATCTTACGGGAGCAGACCAGTTTCCAATGCCATCAACGTCTCTTATGTAGGCCCTGTAGTGTCCACCATGTGTACTTCCACTGTGTATGACCACTGAGAAGAGCTCATAGATACCATCTGAATCATCTAAACTCTGAATATAAACATAAATCAGGACAAAGAATTAATTCACGATCAAATCATAACATATTCATGTGCGTATTCTGTTCTATTAGGATACACAGTGTACGGTAGATCGCTCATAACCTTCACCAAGACCTTAATCCCTTCAGATGGACTTATGACACTTTACTTGATATGACACAGCCATGATCACATGGTTGCATTTATTTGAATAAGTGGTTCTTGCATTCTTTGATCATGTGACTAGAATCCCTCATTGCTATTGGTGAATGTTTTCTGACCATAGGGGGCAAAAAACAGAAGGAATCTCAGTTATGACATTCTCACCTTTTATATGTAATGATAACAATGCAAAGGGTTTAAATTTTTATTCTTTTCAACAAAAATTGCAGTAAATAATGTTCTTTTCTGGGAAAACAAAAGAAGGTAAAAGATATCATGAGCCCCATACACCAACAGACATGCACATGCACAAACATCCTTTGAAAGAAACAAGGACCTTCATCTCATACTCCTGTTTGAAAAGAAAGAAAGTTGTTTCCAATAATTTAACATCTGGTCGACATTCCTTCAGACAACTTGGGGAATATTTGGGCTTACCTCTTCACAGTAAGATTTCATATCAAGTTCGAGTGGGAAGGTGTAATGATTGGTCTCCTTGTATCGTTCACCACGTTGAAAGTTGTAGCTGAATCTTAACAGAGAGAGGGTCAGGATGGGAGGCAGCTTCCGTAACTTGGCATCCTGTCGCGTAAAAAAAATTGAAATGTTAATTGATAAAACAAAAAATTGAATGCTGTATCCACATGGCATATTTAGTTTGCAGAAATGTGATTGTTATAATTCCTTTAACATTTTGAACGTATCTAAACACAAGATGTATTGTTAGTGTGTTTTTTTCATGTAACAAAATACATATCACAATACGTAAGAGTTAATTAACTTCTAACTTACTGATTTTCTGATAAATAATATTATAATATTCGTGACGATAGTGATACAAGAGATGATTCAAAGAGGAGTTGTTATTGCTTCGACTTCTATATTCACAGTCTCATTATACACACTCATTGTTCTTAACTACTTCAACTAACATATGTCATATATACAAACATTCCTAAGAGTGACCACAGCCCCATGCTTTTTAGGGTAGGTTGGTGGTTACAATAACAGGAAATATTGTGGATGCTAAAGGGTGGTGTAAAATACAATACTGTAGAATGAGTACAATATGTTACAATTATAATATGTGATGTAATGTGTTGTAATACAATATGGTTTGATGTGGTGTGGTGTGATATGATATGATTTGATATGGTATGATATGATATGATGTGACATGGTGTGATGTGGTATGATATGATAAATGATATGATATATATGATTATGATATGATTTGATATGGTATGATATGATGTGACGTGGTGTGATGTGGTGTGATATGATATGATAAATGATATGATATATATGATATGATATGATTTGATATGGTATGATAACATATGATGTGACTTGGTGTGATGTGGTGTGATATGATACAGTATGATATATGATATATATGATATGATATGATATGATATGATATGATATGATCTGATCTGATCTGATATGATATATATGATATATGATTTGATATGGTATGATGTGACGTGGTGTGATGTGGTGTGGTGTGATATGATAAATGATATGATAAATGATATGATATATATGATATGATATGATATGGTATGATATCATATGATGTGACTTGGTGTGATGTGGTGTGATATGATACAGTATGATATATGATATGATATATATGATATATATGATATGATATGATTTAATATGGTATGATATGAAACACAACTAAACAACATGATGTGATATTATTTGATAATGATACATATGTAAATAAAAAGCATATCACTACCCACTAGCAATAAATGGTTCTAGGTAGACAGTAGTAATAAACCCCAACCAGCGGTTATAATTATTAATGACATTCTTACCTTCTTGGCATCTACAAGTATTTGACAGGAGCTACATCGGTATTGGTTGCTATCTTTCATCAGTTCTACCTCAGCATACATTGCTCTAAGGGTGTCCGAGACTCCTACGTAACCAGTAATGGGCAGAGTCAAATCCAAGAAATCTTCCTACGACAAACAAGAGATTATTAATATTATTATTTACCAAATTTATATAGCACTCTTTAGATGCTTAAGCATGTTCAAGAGCACTTTACAATGACAACAAAATGACAAAACCCTTAAAATATGAATATGAAGAATAAAATTGACACAGCTTAAATATTAATATAAAAAATATATATATATAAACGAAGGAATAATTTTAAAAACAATATAGATTTACAGTGAAATTCCTAAAAAAGAAGAAAGTGAGTTTTAAGTAAATTTAATGCCCGATGGTTTTGTGCATAGCAAGTACTCATAACAAAGAAACTGATATCTTCATAATTTGAAAATGGAGACAACTTATTTCTGTAATTTCAGTTACGTAAGTCTATGCTGACTTGTAACATATTTCAATGTACTGTAATATTATAATGTTTGAATGAATGTATGTGTTTAAATGTGTCAATGTTTTCTCCCACAATGAGAACATTCCAGTAATACCTTACCACAAACTGGGAGTAAACAAGAATGAAGAATATTTTATAACCATTTCTTACCTCACGTTCGCTTACTTTGCCACATTTGTCACAAACAATCTGTAAAACAAACAAAACAACGATATGTAACACGTCTAACAAGATTATTAAAATTAAAAGCTAAACAATTCTCTCAAGGAATGAAAGAAATTCCACAACTAGAATGGAGTGTGACCCAGTGATTAGGCACTCTTCCACAAAAGCTATTCAGTCTTTAGTGGGAGACAATCCCTTCTTAACACTCCTTTTCTGGCTTTACCAGGTAGGATGAAAGTCACAACCATGGTTGGTATTGGTCGGACAAATGCTCAGAGTTTGCATCTGGCAAAGGCTATGTAAGTTAAACCAATTTTGAACATGATTCACAAGGATATATTCCTTCATGTCGTCTCATTAACTAACAGAGGAACATGTTGATCACAATCTCATTAGCATCATTTTGCACTCCTGCTGTGAGATTATTGAAAACTTCTTTTTGATATCAATATTATTGATTCTATGCATGTCTATCTTTATTAATTTACCCTGTTTACGATGGTACCATGATAGAGCTCAGAGATGACATTCTGTCCAGAAGTACCGACGAGGGAATCTTCAAGAGCACTGAAGAGAATTCGATTCAGCTCTTGAATGTCATGTTGCTGAAAATGCTGGAAAGAAAGAAACATGAAGAGAATGAGGTGACATTACAAGAAACATTAAACATACTGACTGATGTATACCTTGGGATCTGTGTTAATTACTATTCTATCCTCATACATATGCATGAGGATAGAATAGCTGGGTGGCAAGCTGACACACTGTAGAATGAGAAGGTGTGGTGAAGTGGGTTAATGTGTCTCCTACACAATCATAAGGATAAAAATCCATCAGGAGCTAAAGTTACAGGTCATTGCAATCATATTTTGGGTAATTCGACATGAAATAAGATAGTTTTAGTAGTTTTCAAAGTTTAATAACTGCAATGTCAACAAAACTGAATTCATGGTTCATTTAACAAGAGTTGATTGAAGACTGTTAGCTCACAAGGTTTGAATATATTCATATATCGTGATCCCATAATTGAATGCTCACCTCATTACTGTTCCAACCAAAGCTACTTGTGAGAGCGTCTGTGCTGCAACTGTCTTGGTTCTGGAAAAGAAGTCTGGCAAAGAGTCGCTGTAGCTCAATAGGGATTACACGGACCTATGTAAATATAAAAATAAAAATAAAAACATTAAACAAGACAATGGCAGCATGGCAGGCAGTTATTTTACAACGCTAGAAAGCAACATGCGCATGGGGCAGAAGCCAAACGGCTTATTACTATCATAATAATAACAATCAGGCAGTTATTCTTACGACTCTTAAGTGATCACGGATGTGGGAGAAGCCTGCAAGGGCTTATGGATTTCAATTTTCACGTCGGGTTGCTTCCAATCCAACATTTTAACTCAAATTTGGAAAGTTTGCAATTTAGAAAGTAATTTCGTATGTGAAAACCGTAGATAGATCTTGGATGAAAAACCCACCTTACTATGACCCGGCCAGGGATCGAACCCCAAACCTCATTGCTTCGAATGCCACCGCCTTTATCCACTCTGCCATAGCACTGGTAAAACCTTTCATGTTGGGTGGCTATCCAATTACCGTTTTAGATCATTTTGGATTTCTGTTCGTGGAAAGTGTCTAAATTTTGGTGGAAAATGCCTCATAACAATGTGACTGTAGGCTCCAACGAGTGCTAAAGAAGGCTAATTTTCAAGGTTTACTGCCTGTTTACGATGGAAAAACGCATAATTGGGTTTGAAATATGGACCTAGATGTTTGGAATTAAAGACTTGGACTTGCAAACTCATCAAAATTCACATCAATTCACAAACCTTAGCTCCACGGTTGTCTTTGTCTCCTAAATTGCCAAGTTCATCAGGTCCAAGTCGAAAAAGTGCTTCTGTAAAAGGAAAAACATAAAACCAATCAAATTCAAAACAATGAGCAAACGTCTAAAATGTAGTCGATCAAAGGGGCCTTGCTTTAAAGTTTAAACTGAAATGAGTGTCAAATTTGATATTAAAATAAAGTAAAAATGACTGGAAAATGTTACCAGATATATTCCAAAATAGCTTGTTGCATTAAGAATTTAAGACATTTACATACTCAAACCCTCTTTCCACCATAATCACTCTACTAACTAGTTTCAAAGTATCTTATATCCTTGACCATAAAAGGTTGGATATAACATTAATCAAATCACTCTTATCTGATAAGGCATTCCATACACATGTTTGAAATCTTACAACTGCAATTTGAATACCCTCCAGCTACTGTACCTAACACTACTGATTAAACGGAGGATTATTAAAATGGACTGCCCGAGTCCTCCTGTTTGTGATTTTAATTCCATAGTTGATGATGAAATATCCAAAACTTTAAACCACTTGTGTAAAGTGCAAATAAAATATGGTTTATCTTCTTATTTACCTGTAAAATATTAAAAGAAAGGAGAAGAATAATGACATTTTTCTGTGAAATTCTTTTCCATGAATCATGCAGTGAATTTGAAGCTACTTTAGCACTTACATAAAGTTATGTAACAGCAACATTTGTACGAGTATCTCACCACGAAGTTCTGGAGTCAAAAGTAACGTCTGAAGAAGAGAGTTTAAGTAGCAAGTGGCTCCTCTGTTATCAATGCCAGCAAGCCCTGTTGGATTTTTGGGTGCTGGTGGTCCTGAAATATTGGTATTATCACCTCCTCCTCCTCTTCTACAGGGTTTCTGAGATGAATTGTCATCTTCTTCTTCAAATAGGAGATCCAACATCTCCTCTCTGTGGTTCCTTATCTTTCATGAAATATATTCTGCAATGCAAAGAAATGCACTTAGCATGGTTGGTCCAATGGAACTCTACAGTGTTCCATCTGAGGGCACTGTCGCTAATTAATTTTAACTGTAAATGTTTACAAATCAGCTCTGCATCAAATTAACATGATCGCAGGAAAGGGCTGACAAACACGCTACTTATCCTACAGTAAAAACTGACCTCTAACCACAACAAACGATGGCAACTTATCTACCATTACCAATACCATCCTATGAAGGGAAAGGCTTAGCCTACCTGTGTTGTATTATCAACAACAAAACAAGTAATAAGTAGCGAGGCTTAAGAAAGGATATTACTAAGTAGATCCGACTGTTACTTGTTAGGATAATTTAGGCTAGGCCTAGTTAACTACAACTTGTACAAGCATAACTCTATACCCTTCCACAGTAAAGCTACACAAAGTAGCCTACACCTATAGGCTAGGTATAGGCTGAGCCTAACTTGCATCAAAAGAATAAACTTAGGCCTAGGCCCTACCAAGATATAAATAACTACTCAGGGTAACATAGTGAGCAGATATCAGCAGGTAGATGTCTGAAAAAAAGCTCCAACTGCAGAGATAAGATACAGTCTGGAAATTCCCTTCTAACTTTTTAAGATCCTACTGTAATAGTAATAAGTAATGAGGCTTAATAAAGAGTAATATTACTAGGACTAGACCTACTGAACTACAAGCCTAACTTTATACCCTTCTAGTTCTATAGTAAAACTACAAAAACTATCCTTGACCTACGCCTATACGAGTAGACCTAGCCTATAGGCTATACTGAGTATAGGTATATAGGCTGAGCCTAACTTTGAACGAAAGACTAAAATTATGCCTACCAAGATTAAAAAATAACTGCCAGGGTAACCTAGTGAGCAGATATCAGCAAGTGGGTGTATGATAGGCGTTCTTCCAGCTGCGGATATAAGATACACAGTCCATGGGTTCTGGAAATTCCCTTTTAAGTTCTAACCTGTTAGTGTTACTGTACGTGAGACTGAAAAACATTGCGACATGTGTAGTGTTGTTATTTCGCAATGATGACCTTTGACCGACGTGTACATGCTGTACACAGAACAGAAATCGGTACACAGTTGTAGCTTGTACGATGTTCTTGATGCATCCGTCCCCGTTGAGAAATGAGTGACCGATGTTTCAAAATGACAAGTGCAAACGATATTAAATGCCTAGAAAATAAGGTAGGCGCAAAATGAAGTAGGCCTTGCTGTTTTGTTCACGATTACTCTTTAGCCCAACGTTAGGCCTAAGTTTGAATAGTCCGTTGTTCTTAGCTAGGATACACTACACTAGAGACCTTGGCCTAACATAGGGCTAGCCTAAGCCGATGACTTCACACAAACTTTTGCCTGGCTAAGAGACAAGATAGCATATTTCCCTTACTAAGTCCTTAGAAAAGAAATATTTTTATTTGGAGTTCTTGCGTAATGGTCAGTTCGCAGTCCATTAACATTTATTAGTTTTTTAATTTTGCAATTTGGAAGCGTGACTTTCAACAGCTTGCTAAACCCTCCTTTTTATATTGTTCTTCTAAAAGTTGCAGATTGACCTAATCAGATTGTCATAACCTCTCAGTAGTTCTCTTCACAGCATTCTACATTGTACTTGTGCACATTTCTGCCTCTGATTAAGAGGCCATTTCACAGTTCAAACAATTTTGGCAACAGATGAGGCAGTGGAATATAGCTCAATGGCATTAGGCTAAGTAGGTTCTTTACATGATATAGTTGATAGTTATGGCAAGGTCTAGCAGTATTGTCCATTTCAGGGAAATGCAATTCTCTCTTGGTAAGCTCTATGGAATAACCTTGACATGCCAACAAGTATTTTGCTTACAGACATTACTTATTTTGGATTTAATGGAAAACAGTTCAAGAACACCTTTTGTAACTCAGAAAACCCCTTCAAGTTGAATGCTGTTTAGTGAATTTACATTTTTATGCTTTTGAAAACAGTTGTTCTCAGTTCATGCCAAAGACACGTCTATATTTTGTATTACAACTCGAAATAAAACAGTTCTGATTTAACATGTTTTGACTAGTTTTCTTCAGTATAAATTATCTAAATAATTTGGAAATACATTTTGTAATATTCTATCTTTTCTATAATATTCTGTAGATTGAAGAACTTCTGGTGGTTGAGAGTGAATTATCCAGCACTAAAAAGGCTGTGGTGAGTGTTTCCGACCTTTCATTCAGTAAATCATTTGATAGTAATTAAAAGTTGCATGTCAATTTTTATGCAGTGCTTCTACTGAGCTGCTTCATACAACTACACAACTAAAGTTCAGAGGAGTTGTAACCATGTTCAATAATTAATTAATGAAAATTTTGCATTATAGTAAAATGTCAAGAAAAGGCAAAGAAATACACATAATCTATATTTGGATTCCAACAGGTATCTTGGTTCTTTATCAAGAGGATTACTTCCAACCATTATTTTAACTTGTTTATTTTGCTAATTGGTTAAATAATTAATAATGCCATATTGGTCGTGAAATTAAATGCCACTAAACAGACATTTGATAATTACCTACATCTAGTTTTAGAATTTGTTTTTATAAAAGTGTTAAAATCTCTCTTGTTTTCTGAACAGAAAGTGTACAAGCAACAACCAAACAGTTTTGTTTACTTTTGTGACGATGGCCATCAACTTCTCAACAACTGCCGCAGTAAGTGTAACTTTGATGTCTGCCATCCCCTATCCATGATGGAACTTTATAATTTTGCTTTGATACCTTGCATGATAAAGAAAATAATGGCCCATTGATCACTAAATTTGCAGGGTCAATAACAAGTTCCCAAATTCTTTGCATGAACAAAGCTTAGAATTTACCCTTAACTTAGGATCAGGGGAACTTTTTTGACCATGCAAGATATCTGCAAATTGAACATATCAAATTAATAGGATAATGAAAATGGGCAAATGTTAGCACAATTGATTGTGTTTGCAATATAGCATCTCCCTCTAAGTACATGAACACATGTGCAAAAGTTAACCTTACCTAGTGGAATGGTTGCCACCAAAACAATGAATGTTTAATACCTACAGAAATTCGAAACAAACATTGACTCCAATTAGTCAAGATCTACAACACACTGATTTGTTGATTAACTCAGGCAAACTAGCGTCACTTATTTGTAATTGTTAGGCTTCTTTGAACCAGCAGAAATGATGAAACTAATAGTTTAACAGACAACCAACCCTGATATGATCTTTCTTTCTGTTTTAGAACAATTAAAAGAGTTGAAAACTGAGCTTGAGAAGACGAAAGCAGAAAATTCTACCACAAAATGACCTAAGGATCATCTCAGTGCAGGATTGTCAGCTTGTTTGACATGTTTGGTGAAAAACAAAATGCAACCAGGGACTTGATATTGTTTCTGCAAATATTTATTAACAGAGGAGATGGAGTATATGGTACAATAATGAGAAGATTATGTATTCGTCAGAGAAGATATTAGTAGGACTTGATGGGCTGTGTGTATTAAGTAGATCTGAGAGGTCCTGATGCAGGTGACAGATCAGTATAAATTGGGTAGGAAAGGGGTAGCGAAGGTGACACCAGAGAAGAAGGAGGGATGCGTAGAAGACTACCACCGGTGGGAACAGAGTCAATGAGCCCTCTCTGCTCTAAGTGCATCTTATGTAATTTGAAACTAAAACAATACTCTCAGAGGTCATCTGAGAACAAACAATCCTTACATCAGGAGACATTGTATCTCAGACGTGTCGCAAAATTTCATTTTTGTTTTGAGGAAATGTCAACAATAAAAAAACTCAAAATTTGAACAGATTTTGAGAAATATCAACTAGAAATGGAACATTTGATTGTTTTAATTATTATTCAATATTGTTCGTACTACCTTGTCAGCGCCCATGAAATTTTAGTGTTTACAAATTATGGTATTTTCCGAATTTTGTAGCTCTGTTGGGTCAATTAAAGTTAGTCTGATAAGTATTTCCCCCCCCCCTCCCCCACCAGACCCCCATTCTGTCTTGGAACCATTGTGACACCCCATGTGCCACTGATAAGTTCACAGAAAGCTTTCAAAACCGTTTCTATTCAATACTACAACCGATGGTATTCAGCCTTTCTTGTATAGACTAATTTACAGTTGTTTCATAAACTCATGAATATGTTTTAATCATGTAGTTCCTTATAACCGGAATGTTAGTAGGGGATTACATATAAATCAACAAGAACAAAAAAAAGGTGATATGATGTAAATATTTCAAGGTGTGTATAAAATTCCTTCGTGCATTGAGTATTATTCTGTAACTCTTCTGTATACGCATGCACACACAGTAGGCCTCACTATCAGCTAACGATGAAGCTTTTGTGGGCATCTTTCCTCAAATAATCATTCACATTGTCATCCTCCCCAAAAATGCAATGAAGATCCATGTTTGGTGAGAATTGGGACGCAGGTGGGCTTCTACCGATGCTCTCGCAGAGGGCACGGGTGTAGTGAGGGGAATTCCCACAACACAATCCGATGTAGGGTATTCCAAGTTCATCACACTGCCGACCGAAATCGTAGATGTCGTCACGTGTACACAAGAAACAGTCCAGGTTGGTTGGGAACACTCGCTTACCTGCATGAAATGAAAGAAACTTTTAAATAGTGTGAACAATCAATATTGACCATTTCTACAAGATGAATTTGTGTGTTAGGCTATATCATTTATAACTGTGATACAGTGAGGCGATCACCCAGTCACTTTTCTGATGTAAAGGAAATAACAATGATTTATCATTGAAAGAGATGAAATCTAAATGGGAGTATATAGGAATGGGGAAAGAACGAGAAATCCTATTCAAACATTTCACTGAATAGACATTTTCAAAATAAAACCTCCCCCCCCCCCCATCATCATGTTAAGTTCCTAATTACAGGGTATAATAAATTAAACATCAGTCAACAACATAAAATGCACTTCACTTCGTATACACAGTAAACACACACATTCCCTGGGCACCTGGAGTAATAATGTTACCAAATAACGTGCCTTGGATGGCTCAAAACGTTCTATTTTTGTGCGTGTAAGGAAGGGGGGGGGGCTGACTTTTGCCTGGCTCAGTGCAACCAAATTGGCCATGGGTGATTTTTCTGTTATTGGTTAACCCTGATTTAAACATGTAAAGAAATGTTATGAACGAAAGTCGTTTGTTGCCCTTTGCCCATAAATACTTTCTATTAAATTTACTCCAAAATATACGCTCTTGCATTCGTAAAGGCATTAGTGATGGTGATCAGTCGTATACCTGTTTTAGGGTCGCTCAATGTCATGAACGTGGGCTCTCTTTCGTGGGTTCGATACGTCACAGGAAGAGCTGCTAACGGTACCTTTAATGTAACGGAAATGACGTCATAAACATAACGTTAAAGGATGGAAGGGATGAATGGATGTGTGTGACCATGGAAGTCTTACAGGGTAATACTGTACAAGCAAAGTAAAACAGAAAAAAATATATATATCCTCGCTCGTCCCAAACCCGCCCATCTGCATCCGGTCCAACGGGAATATATATATACTGAAGCTGAAGGTATCAGACTTTTCTTCAATGGCCTCGAAATCCTCAAGGCGATTGCAGGCCACAGACACACCCATCCTGATGTACCACAAACTAACCTTTACTCCTGACTTCATAATTGTTTTCATCAGTGGAATTATAGTCTCCGGACCTCTACTGCAGTTCAGTCCAACTACGTCACTTCCGGCTGATTCTAAACGTTTCATGGCTTCGGTTATTTCGACGTCATCAACAGTATAATCTTTGCCATCTTTGTGATTGTAATGGGCGGCTAGGGTGACTACCGCTGGCACACCTGTGTTTCCATTGAACGATTGTTAATATATAATAACGTACACAGGATTTAGGGGGAATTAAGGTGGGGTGGGGGATTTTTAATCCCCGAATGATTTAGGTAGGGGGTAAACCTTTCATGGAAGGGCTAGAGGCGGATGAAGGATTTTATAAAGGACGGTCCCTGGCCCTGTGGCCGTTGAAGCCAACCTAAGTAACGGGGTTAGACGTCAAACAATCTACACTGAGTCATATGTTTCGATATCAATTAGGAAAGTAGGCTAAGTTAGTTCTAAATGCAAGGTTGCACTAACAACATAAATACTCTTGAAGTTTTGTGCGACGTTGAAAACGGGTTTCACTAGATCAAAATCTCTCAATCGTTCGCACGATACAGCTGAAACAGATCCGCACTGAGTAACATGTCGATACATTATTTTTGTAAATGAAAATGGAGGGACGATTTAAGATATTTTAACACTAGAAATGTTTGATTTCTTGTAATTATTATACCGGACAGCTTCAATAAATGTCAAACTGAATTTACCTCGGCCAAATTCTTTAATTGCTTCAAGGGCGACGAGAGCTTCCTCCACCATACCGAATGTTTCTGCTACAATGTAATCTGCACCTTCATCAACAGCCCACTCTACTTGTTCCTACCCACAAGAGAAAATGAAACATCAAATAACATACATGCCAAGTATCCCTCATTGGGTGGGAGACTCCCGCAATTAGGTCATGTCTACCGCTGAGGTCAATAAAACTCCCGCATGCTGGCCCAGCAGCCAGAAATATTTAATCAGTGTTTTTATTTTGCTCCCAAAAGCCCTAATTTATGTTACAAATGCCATAAGAATGCACCATTTAATTTTCAAATTTGCCGGGAGCACGCCTCCGAACCCGCCCCCCTCCCCCTAGCAGGGCGCCGACCTGCGGCCCGGGCGCAGATATTCCTCTTTCTGAAACCCACAACTTGGCATTCTGAAATAAACAAGAGACTATGTATGACTCACATATAAATCATTTGTGGGGGCGACAATGTTATCAAAAATAAATTTACGTGGATTTAGTTTGCCCCTCCCCCACAGCCTACGGCAAACTAACATTCATACGCCACCTGCCATGATCACAATTGTTGTTCCCGGGTTGGCACCGGCGAAATATGTCAGAAATCCAAAAGTCTGAAGTCTCCACTGCAGGGTCCAATATCATGTTCCGGCACCTTCATGTGATAATCGGGGTGCACCTTACACCTACTTGACCCACCTACCAGACATTTCTGTCGGAACCTTACCGGAAATTGTCAAAGTTGAATACAAGACAAGTATGACGTTATGAATTATTATATCTTCACAAATATGTAAGGCATTGATCTTTTTACTTTTCCATCTTGTTTTAACCTGGAAATGTTGCGAACAATTTTTTTTTTATTATTTATTTATTAACTGACCTTAAATATTTGTTTGACCATTTCTCTGTTTTTAGGAAGCTTGGGATCGTAGACGTTTGTGTTACAAATATCACCAGCCATGAGTGTACCAGTTTCGTCAGCGTACTTCCTCGCAATACGTAATGCCTCTCGGTTCATATTCTCAAGGTCGGTTAACCGGTTGACCAGTTTCAGCTTCTCCCGGTGTCCATAATACTGTAACAAGGAATACGCGTAGTTGATTTATATCGAAAAGGCAACTTATGTACGCTACCAGTGTTATGTGGGACAAAATAATAAATAAAAAAAAATATAAAAAAAATATATATATAAAATGTAGAAAGTTTGCTGATAGGAAGTACAAAATACAGAGTGCATGATGAATGTACTCATGCAGCTAGCCATGTTACAATGTTTGTGACAATGAATGT
>JAIPMN010000689.1:4794-29835 GCA_020650975.1 Apostichopus californicus | reverse complement strand
CGTCTAGATGTATCGCATTTAAACTATATATACTTTACATATACAAATATAATTTGATGTATAAAATAGAATTTTACGTTTTTCATTTCACCTTCACTTACCATATTACATTGTTAGATAAAATGATTACTTTTATATCTATTGCACTGTTTCTGTCAGGAATGTTTTTCTTAGCTAATATTCTAATATGAAAGACAATGACAATATAGTTAGTTTCCTACTCTAAGTTGTTTCTTTGTAAATTTTTAAATTGTTAGCTGCTTTAAAATGTTTAATTATGAATATTATTCGTTATTTAGAGCAGGAATAAAAATATAATTGATATTCGTAGAGAATTTAATATATGATTGTCTTCCTTCTGCTCTCTTTTCGATTGCAGGTAATTTTGGTCTTTGCTTTAAAAAAGAAATAAAACGTCCAGTGAAAACATCGCAAAATTACATTATTTACTGGTATGTTGCCTTACATAAAGGAAAATAGTCCATTAAGTATTCTCTCACAGGTAAATGTTGCGGAATATTTGTCTTGATAAAGTTGATAGACCATAGTTAAAGAAAATGGAAACAAAAATCTTTCGCTTTTCGAACTTTCTGCTTTAAATTATGGTAAATCTCTGACTATCTGCTTTAAGGCTAAATACTGATGTTGTTTCTATAAAATCTGATACCTAAATCAAGAAATGCATTTAAGTTTTGTTTATTTAAACAGAACATCCGTGAATGTCAGTCAACACCAATCGCCCTTGACAAATTTGTAATGCATTGTAAGCATGTTATTGGAGGTCATAATGCATTGTGATTATTGCAGTTTTGTATTGCAAGCTGGTATGTGTGGTGTTAGACTTTCTACTCCAGTCACTTTCATTGCGGAGCAACAGGTGTTTAAAGGTTTTTTCTTTTTCTCGAAAGATTAAAGTCATATAGAAATACACATGGAATACCTGTAGTATTTGTTTCGATCTGTTTTCTTAAGGGTCTACAATAGGCCTATAGCTATATTAATTTGTGTATAGAGTCACCCTTTATGAAAGTTATAAGTGGCTCCATATATGTTGTTGGTTATGAACCTTATATTAACTTGCGAAACAAAAAGCTCACACAAACACACAGGTGTGTCTTACATTCAGACTGAGGACCGCATAGTTAAAATCCATGTACCCTAACCTTAACAATACCTCCCCCGGACAATACAATTCTTCTGAGGACGTGTTAATTCCTTTGATATGACATGTGAGGACTTGGAATTCCTTTGTTCAGGTCCTCCGTCAGAATACAAAACAAGCACGCACACACACACATGCAACCTCATGACTAATAGTAGAACGATTCAATGATAGTAGTAACGACCGGGATGTCTCTGCACGTATCCTATCCTGCGGGTGCACGAGTTAGGGACGGACATAAGCGTACATACATGGTACACACCAGAATCTCGAATAACTGATGAAGAAGGAAGTGAAATCAAATTAGTACAAATTATTACTGATGTGGTTTGCATTGTAGTAAATATAACTACAAATCGTCTACTTCTTCACACATTCTCGTCCTATTCTGATAATGCCTTAATCCCGTCACGTGAAACATTTCAAACAATTCATTTATCAATTCGTGGCAAAACAAAATTCCAAATTGGTGATATTGCATATTGAATGTCTATAGAGCTTTTTGGGGGTGAGGGGCGAAGGAGGGTTTGTTGGGAAGGTGGGAACGATGCCTTTATTTGTCCCACGAGATGGAACAAATTAAATGTAATTCTTTTAGCATACTGTTCATGGAGAACTACTAATTGCCGACAATACCTGTGTATGAAGAAAACAAAATCGTGAAAAGGAAAAGAGAAGAAACTAGAAATGAAACATATTATAGTTCGATCTAATTAAAGAGTTAAAAGAAAGATAAGTGAAGAAAAGAAAAGCACAACCATGGTAACGTGTCAACTTCGTAGCAACTGATGGAGGTTACAGAAGACTAAATTTTATCCAAACGACTGGGATATAAGGTTAACAAATCAACACCCTGGCGAAATTTGCTATCAAATGTCTTTCCCTTCGTTTTTGAATTGTAGATAATTGACTTGTGTATGCACGAATCCATCGAAAGATTTAAAACGACAATTGTGGAATATTTGTCCCTCCAATTTAAGTTTCACGTTGTTTGTCGCAAGAAAATCCTTTTAGGCAGTGTGATTGCACTTGCAACGTACCTACTCATGCCATGAAAATACAACTGATGACAAAACGCTATAAATTATTGTCAAAAAAAACCTGTCACATAAATGGCATCATGTAAGAAGCGAGACATCTCAAAAGTTTGTGACTTGGGCTACTATGCATGTAAATAGACCGCACCGCACTTTCCCAAGTCAATGTACTTAGTCAAAGCTTATAATTAATACCTAGGACTCATTCGAACGGAAAACGGTTACTGTTACTAATTGACGGCGATAAATTTCTCTCATGTTGGGTAAAGATTAATGCCAAACAGAGAACAACCTAGAAAGCTCAGAATACAGATGTTCTCGTTTCGCGATAGGTTTAACATATCTACCTATCATGCAAAATTATTACGGAGGCTATACGTTATTAAAGTCTGACATCGGATGACCGATAACAATTTTTTCTCTTATAATAATGCGTAATAAAATTAAGTCACGTGATGGTGGGGTCTGATAAGTCATATGACTCGCGTGATCACGTGCACTTACCTCTCAACTATGTAACGCGCATACATAGTAACACCCTATCAAGACCTATGATTTATGTGTTCAGGTAATACTTTATCAAGCATCCACATTTCATACTCAACGTTTTGCCTATACACTTTATATTGTTAAGGTTTCTAAAACGGTTACACTTACCTGAAGCAAAAAGATAAAGAAAAAGAAAAAAAAAGAAGGTTGAACATCAAGAGAAGGTAAGTTCAACAAAATTCATTCACTTCTAGTCTAACTCTCCTGTTTTTGATTGTTAAAACTTGACATATGAATAAATGATCGCTTTACAGTTTTGTGACCGGGTAAATAGGTTCTTATATTTACACGCAAACTCGTAACCTATCGTTGGACAGTTGCATAATTTATCAAAGTCATCCGCATAACTCAACAAAGCAAAATATATTTGTAAGCAAATTTCACCAGAGTGGTTCGATCTAAATCCTCTTGCCAATCATTTTGACTAAACTCTAAGACTTCGGTAACCGACGTCAGTTGTGACGTAATATACGAAAGTGAAATATTGAGAAGCCAAGAACTTGGATTATCAGGAAATCCACCGTGGCTGGTTCTTTTCCTGTGCCTTAAAATAAAAGAAGAAGAAGAAGGAAAAACTCATAAAATTTGCAGAAAGAGAGCAGCGGTGCAATAACAAATTGAAATCATGTCAAAGGTCAATGAAAGATAAGAGGAAGAACATACATGGTCATTTTGTCTTTTCACTGTCAGGAGCAAGCGAGTTATCTAATATGTTCGATCGTTGGGAATATTAATGAGCTACATCCAATTAAAACACATTATTCTGCTCTACAGAATGCTTTGAACGTAAGCCAGGGAGAGGAGAAGGGTAAGGGCTTAAATGTAGAGGAAGGTGTCATTGTCATCCTTTTAACTACATTCGTTTGGTTACAAATTGCAATTTTTAGCGTGTTTTATCAAATATTAGCCAATTGAAAATAGTCTGAAAACATATTTTCGTTGGTAGGGGTTGGGTGGGAGGGGTGGGGTGGGGGAAGCACACACCGTTCCTCTCCCCCGTGGCTACGGCCCTGGTTTTAGCTCTGCAAAAAGTCTTAGTAGCCTGGTATTACGTTACTTACCACGAGACGATGGAACGATACAATAATAACAATAATGATGCAAAGTGCTGGTGGCCGTTTCAAGTTAAAATACCTGACAAGGGGGTTACAAACGAAGACAAACGAAACAATACCAACAAACACGAGGAGACAACATAACAAGTCGGGACAGAATAAATATCATTTTCAACATAAGATGTAAGGTGACAAAGTAGTATGCAAAATACTGTAATGTGAGGTAAGTTAGTAAATTATTTGGTAGATGTCGCCCATAAAATCATCTGATCGGTAGAAAGCTATCTATCCTTCTTCTTCACTATCACGTCAGGGAAAGAAAAAGGACTTGTACGACTGAACTGCTACTCTGGTACAGGAACATTCCAATGGAGAACAATGTGACAGTTGTATTGAACACAACAATATTCCACATTGCTAGGTGAAAATCTCACCTCAATATCTTGTTTCTGACTCCTAAAGATATGGTTTCAAGGTCTGGGTGACTTATGTTTGTCATCTCAGATAAGCAATTCATCGATCCAGGAAAAGGGATCATTGTAGATAGACTGTCAAGTCATCATGGCACATGTTGCCCCTTTTATAAACTTATTGGTTCCTTGCTGGAACGCGATAACTCAACAACAGATGTATTAGAATGAGAAGTTGTGCCCTATCTTTTTTTTGGCTCGGAACTTATCAATATAAATGAGGTTATGGGATCAAACGTAAAACTGTTTGCATTGCAATATAGCTCCGCAACCTTCAGTTGTAAGCTCAAGTTTTAACCAAACTTGGTATACAGGTGTTGGTTAATAGCTGTTACATATAGACCATCTGGGCGCCAAACAATGCCGGGCCCATTAATTTTTATTTCCATCTCCAAATGCATTTGGGACACATTCTTAGGGCCCGAATTTTTGTGGCCCAATATTTTTGTTACTATTTGGGCTCACATTTTTGGATGTTCAATTTTTTTTCTTTGGGGGGGGGGGGCAAGTTTATTTTTGAGCCGCTTTATATAAAACATTTCTTGGGAAGATTTTGGCGCAATATTTTATCCGGCCCAATATTTTGAGAGGGGGCAAGATATAAAATTGCAATAAGTCCACACCTTTCATCAGATTACATCCAAATTTGGGACACAGTTGTTGATTAATAATTTGTACATGTAGGCATATTGGTTGATGACATACAACACTATCATATTCCACTAAGCAAATAACCATAGTTGGGCTCTTGTTGTTTTATCTGTCGTTGCAATGTAAATTGCGACGTAAATTGTAAGGTACTCTTGAGTTCAAGGATTAACAAAAGCACATGTTTATTTAAGAATTTGATCTTCTTCCAAGAATAGACATGGTTTGTTAATTTTGAAAGAAACAAAGACATCTTCAGCTCACTTGCCACCCTCGTGTCGCTCATTCTGTCTTTTATTTTTACTAAATTTCAAAAATCACATCTTCGTGACTTCTCGTGATACCAGGAGTGGGTTTTGTTTTTACCTACTAAGTGTACACATTTTACAGCATATTCCTAAAACTTGAATCGTGACCGCCTTGATATTCCTCTACTGCATTATGTCAGCCGAGCTAGGCAAATCATCAACACCCAACGACCGGGACCAACAAGGGGACCCAGTGTCACTGAGAGTTCAGAAATGAGAGAAATAACCTTGTGGTACATTTGACATTTTGGCTGGACTCCGTAAACAAACAAAAAATAATTTTAATCGGTAAAATAAATGAAAATTATATCAATAATGCAATCTCTTAACATATTCTTTTTGTCAGCATTTTGCTTACCTGGACATTTCTCTTCACGGCAGTGTACAAGGCTGTCACCTGAAAATATAACGTCATCGTCTGCAGATCCGATCTCAACTTCACTCTGTGTGAATTCTGCTGTGTAATCTGGATTTGCACTATCGCCTTTGCGAAATTCAACACAGAGATATTTAAATTCAGCGCAACCAAGTTTCTCTACAACGAGAGGAGGTGTTCTGATGTTATTAATAACAAGGGGTCCACCCTCGGGAAGTGTAGTAGCCATCTGTCCAGGGGTTAACACTTGGTCGAAACTGGGAGTCTGTCGGTTAGATCCATCAGGCTCACCGGCGACGAACACGGACATCTCATACAGACCATTCCCTGACAGACCGCGACTGACCGGATCAACTGCGATAGCTGCATTGATGATGAGAGGCACTGGATCTCCTGGTGTATGGTCTGGGACATCACGGTCCCATAATATACCGTTGTAGATCACTCCTGGAGAATACAATTTGAAGAAGGAAATTGCAGCAATGCGTGCAAAGTGAAGGCAACATGCTAAATATACATACATTATAACATTTTCGGAACGGGGACGTGAGTGGAGAAGAACTGGGCCTGCCTACGGCGGAAGATTTTCGAAACCATACCCTTACTTATATGAACCAACTGGAAGACTGTACAATTACTATGAGGAAAAATACTTGATACATTGACTTATACGTAATACCTTTACTTGTATAAGTGTGTTAACACATATTTCGCAGAACTAACAGTGGTGTCCATTGCAATGATATACTGGGGAATAACACTTAAGACGATTTCAGTATCCAAACCAAACAGGGAAATGTTCAGGTCTGTTTCAAGAACTCAATCCCTGTTTCTACTAATTATATGTGACGAATTGGGGTTTGTCGACCATAATTCATAGACAAACATCTCTTGCTATATTATGTTAGACAACTGTGAAGGATGAAAGGAAGTGCAAGAAGCAAGGGGAAGCCACGGGGACACAAATGGTGTCTGCCCCCGGTGAAGGGCGATGTAGTAAAGAAGAATATTGTTAGATTTCCTTACCTTTGCAGTATTTCGAGAAATCAACGCACTCTACAAATGGATCTTGGGTTGGGTTTGTACCAAAGAGATAGTCAATAGATGCAGCAGCATTCTTTTTCAGTTCAAAACAAATGAACGGAATGTCGCTGCAAACTACACCGGTCAAGTCTGTCTGGAAGTCGATGCCAGTAAACTCCAAATCTCCATCCTCAACGAGATCTATACCTTGTTGGAATGGGTTGAGAATTTCTTCCTGAGGTTGGATTCGAGGACCCTTGCCATTTGGACGAGCGTTGAAGAAGGTTCCCAATTCCCATAATTGTTCTCCTGGTACCTGCGTTGAACGATCCTTATCTGTTATTGCGTCTAGATTCATACGGATAGTGTTCACACGATTCTCGATCGCGGGAAAGTCGCCAGTTAGATCAGGTACAAGAGTATTGAAAATGGCCCCTGCAAAAATCAAACATTCCATTCGATGAAACTTTACTTATTCAATCATTTGCACATGTCGATCTTACGTTTTTAATAATAACTAAACCATTAAATTAATTACATATGCAGTACAAGAGTAATTTGCAAGCTTATCCTTGCTGAAGTTCATACTGCAGATAGAGAGCAGTATAAATCTGAACAGAGTCAGTGCTTACATGGTAACATACTTTTGTCAACAGACAGGACAAGCAGTGATTTTTGACAGACAAACTGTGACAAGTGTAAAACAAACCAGAAAGCCAGTTGGCTTTGTGATAACTTGCCATTTTATTTGCTAAAAAGTCCAAATAATTATCTGACTAATGTAGAGAAGTGGGTTAAAATTATCCAAGACCAGTGAGAACCAGAAAAGATCAGTGATTTCTAGTTCTTATTTGAATCACTCTCTTGGGGCAGCAGCGATGTCATTCACTGGTAAGGATTTTACTGTATAGAATTCATTACACATTGATTAAATATCTAGACACATAGATGTAAGAATAAAATGACATTTTCTTTTAGCAATTTTGAGCTAGTAAAACAGCTCTGCCACCTTGCAACCATCCCTTTAATAATTGTTATTAATGAATGAGAGGTCTACATTACATTGTTTACATATACACGTGATACATTTGCACAATTTACTGCCGTAGCAATAGTCACCTAGTATAAAGCATAATCAGAAAATGGCCAATTTTGAGACCAATTGATATAACCTGTTGAGCCCTTGAAGAGAGAGTGAAAATGATATGGGCCTGCGTGAGTGCATTAAAGCAAGTATATTGATTCTTTGAATCAGATTTCATTTCCTGGATGACTATGTTCACCAAAAGAAAATCATGGCACTGGAGAATTCACAGGTTAATTGTAGCTTTAAGTCTTGAGTTATCATGTTTAAGCGGCTTTCAGACTTGGACACCTGCTGACCTATTGTGATATTTGACCTCTACCAATTTTAAATAGTGTTCTTGTACTTACCAAAGCTGGATCAACATACTAATTATGAAGTTCAAGAAAGATGTACTTCTTGAGCTATCGTGTTTACCAAATTTTCAGACTTTGACATAAATGTTGACCGCAAATGACATTTGACCTCCACCAATTTCAATAGGGTTCCTCTACTCATTATGGAACATCAACATGTCAAGCATGAAACTTATTTAAGCTTCTCTTCTTGAGATATCGTGTTTACAATGTTTCCGCAGTTTGACCCTCTGGTGATTTAGTATGACGTTTGATTCCAGCCGAAACCAATAGCAGTAGAGAACTCACTATGTTGCATGTACATGCCACGATAGCCAATAGCATTGGAGAACTCACTATGTTGCATGTACATGCCACAATAGCCAGTAGCAGTAGAGAACTCACTATGTTGTATGTAAATGCCACGATAGCCAATAGCAGTAGAGAACTCACTATGTTGCATGTACATGTCACGATTAAAGTCAATCCAACATTGTAACGTTCCACAACGAGTTACGCTTAATCTTAAGTATGATAAATCGTGCGTAAGTCACCTTATCGAGCGTAAGTTTGAAATCAAACATTTCCGTTCCACAAAGAAACTCACGCTTGATATCAAGTTTAAGTTCAATCCGATCATGCGTAACTTTGAGTAGTGATCCAGATGAATCGTAAGTATGATTCGTTGCTTTGGTTAGCAACTGATTTACAATTTGTTTAGTTGTTTACTGTACATGTAGAAGTAATAAAATGTTAATTTTATGTACTTGTGCACAAATGGCGTTTAATTTTGTATCAGCAAGCTGGTCAACAACGTAATTATCGTCGAATTCTACAAAGATTGAGAATTTTTAGAGACAGAAGGCAGCCTTTTGAACTTTACAATGATTTTGATATGTACCAAAGATATAGGTTTACTAGGCTAGGCTTTATGACTATAATGAACAGATTATAGGCCAAGTTAAAACATCCCACCAACAGAAGTAGGGCTCTGTCAGCCAGTTTGCAGGTTTTCATTGCACTAAGATTTTATGCATCAGGATCAAAAAGTGCCTTAGCAGAGTGTGCCTCTTTACACGGATGCAGCAAGTCATCTGCCTCACGGGTTTTGAGGAGGGTTACAAGAGCATTGGTTCAAATCCGGATGATGGTATTAAGTTCCCAACCACTCCAGCTTTTTTTTTTTGGTAGCAGGATTTCCGCAGGTTGTGGGTGCAGTAGATGGGACATTGATTGGAATCCACGGTTGTAACTATGGGCCGGATGAGTATGTATTTGTTAGCCGTAAAGGTAGACATGCAATCAATGTACACTTAATTTGTAGTGCAAAATACAAAATCATCAATGGTGTAACACGTTGTCCAGGCAGTACCCATGACAGTAGGATATTATGTGAAAGCCTTGTTGGGAGACAGTTTGAGGACCACCAACTTCAAGGGATACTTCTCGGGGACTCTGGTTATCCTCTACAGCCATAGTTCATGACGCCTATTCAGAACCCAGCCACACTCGAAGCAACTTCATGCAATAAGTAAGTAAGCTTGTACAAACCAACACATATCAAGGTATGGTATCGTATCATTTCAGCTCATTTGACTATCTAAATTTGCACATCGCTTTAGATTTGTCCAAAAGCACACACACAAAATCACAAACTCAATAGTATCAGTTATAACTGTATATTGTAGTTCACCATACGGACAAAAATATACATCAATTACTTAATAGTGAAAAATAAAATAATCAGCTGTCTTCAAGTTTATATTTAATCTTTAATTGCAGTGCTCAGACAAGGACACGAGCCAAGATTGAGCAAGTAAACGGCCAGTTCAAGAACAAATTTCGATGTCTGCTTGGCCATTGCATGCAAATAGAACCACAAAGAGCTTGTGGTATTATCATTGCCTGCTGTGTCCTCTTTAACATCAGTAAGGACTTGAAGGAGCCACACTTAGATCCCCAGCGTGACCAACAGGTTAAAAAAGAGACCCAGATGAAGCTGGGGCAGCACCTGATAATTTCCATGGGGCAGCTTTCCGGGCAGATATAATTACTAATTTTCACTTAAATGATGGTCTCATACCATCTTCTAACTCTTCCCCTATCCTTGTTACTTTGAAAGAGGCAAATTAGTTGTGGCTGTACATAGTGTCAGCAATGAATATGAATGTCATGTCAAACAAGCATTTTGCATTTTTCAAATACCACATGCATTCTACCAAAAAAAAGCAGTTTTGACATTCTAACATAACAGTTCAAAATCGCATTTTGAATTTAATTAAAGTTATCTTGACCATCAATTTAGTTCCAGTAGTACACCCAATAGAAATTTAATATCTAAGGCAGATAGTATAAAAGCTAAAAATTAGTATCTAAAGTTGACCTACAATGCTGTTACATAATGGACGGTTCAGAAATGACATTCAACTCAAAGATGGTTGGAAAGGCAGTATACAATCCTTGATCATTAATATTATCTACAACTCCCTCTCAGATGGTTTTCCAAATCAAATAGTAGTTCCTTAGCTTCCTTCACTTTTATATGCAATAAAGCTACTTAGTAAAGAACCAATATATTCCACGAAGAAGAGTACACTATAGTGTAGGCTGTGTAATTATAACAGTGAGACAGTATAACTGGCTTCTTTGGCATGGAATGAATCTCAGATATCTTTTCCAGTTTAGTTTACCTGATGATATTGTTTATGACAGGAGGATCACTAATTAATGTGACCCAATTTTCTAAAGCCATAGGCAGGCAGCTGGCATGAATTAAAGGTCTTGACAACCCGGAGTTTACTAAAGGCTACTACACACTTTTTTAACAGTCATACATTGCAACATTATACTATTAGTTATACCTTATCAGACACAAAACAACAGTGAGGAGGGGAGGGGATGGGGTACAAGTATATATTTGCAGTTACTTTTCAGGACCAAGGGCTGCTGTGATGATTTGAAGTGCCAAAAGAATGCCTTTTTGCACTTTCAAATTCTCTCTGGCTAGTTCAACCTTTTCCCTCTCAATTTTGATTATTTCCTCTTGAAATGAGATATGCATCACTTCGTTGTCATATTTTGGGGACAACTCGGGAAGAGGGACAACTGTTGGGGAAAGGGTTGACTGCCTGTTTGGTGACATTTCTGTTGGTGCAGGTGAATCCTGTGAATAGAGTAAATGAAAACAATTTATCAATTACAAGATACTCCTATAACCCTTCCATTATGAATGCCGTCCTCTTTATAAGAAGTTACAATTGAATAATTGATAAATAATTTAAAATTCTGTGAAAGGTTTTTTTCACTTTGGAAAAAGGTAACTACTTTTCCTTTTTATTCCCTTTATCTTTTTCAAAATTATTCATCAAGGGTACCAATAACATATTGTGTATAATATTAAGTTGGAGTGCTGTAAGTTTTTCTAGGCTTTGACAATTTTACTTCTGGTGATCACAAATGACATTTAACCTCCACCTAAAACGATAGGCGTCTTGTACTCAATTCAAATTGGGTCTTTTAAAATGAATATCATATAAATTGTACCTGTGATGACTCGCTCATAGCAGACAAAGGGTCGGTCTCTGATGTCCCCTGAGCATTGACACCATATCTGGCCTGGGTGGCCATTGCCTCTAACACGGCCTCGTAAACAGGGCTGTAATCAGCTGCTGGCCCTCCACCTAAAATAAAATGATATGAACAATTATTATCAATTTGCATTTTACTAAATGTCAAGAAAACCGTGATGGATGTGAGGTGCCAATACATGCTATTTACATGTTGCATGTTTAGCTCTTTGATATTTTTGGGCCAAAATCTTCAAATCTGACCACTTCATTTTAGTTCAGAAGCAATGTCCAGCTCGACCAATTTGTCACGATTTTCTTGGACAAACTGGCAAAGAATAAACATATCTTGCTGGGAAAGATTCTTCTTTCTGGATTTTTTTTTCTTTTGAGTTAGACTAGGAAAAATGGTAACTGTGAAAATTGTCAAGTTATCATTAACGACTCAAGAACACTGTGCTCTAAACTTAATGAGCCAGCCTTGCCAATACCAGGCTAGACCTCATGACCTCTATTTGAGTTCCAACAGTCAATAGATATAGGCAAGCAGCACACACAGCTGCTCATCCCATTGAACAGCTGTAATTGTAATAACTTCTCAAGCCATGTCCCTTGAAATATGATCACGTAAAAGTTGTTTTTATTTTGTTGTAGAGTCCCAGCCCGACTAAGCTACTCTGGCCTTGGCTAAATGGGCAGATAAAGGTGCTTTGCCTTGTGTGCACCTAGCAAGGATAGTCTATAGTAAGTAAAACCCCGTTTACCCGCAGTGTTGCCTTTCAAACTGATGACTTCCGATTTAACTATGCTTTAGGCCTAGACTGAAACAATCCAAAATAACTCATTTTACATCACTAAGGATGTAAACTCCCGGTCAGCTCAAAAGCAACATAGGGTATACAAATCATACGTTAGTGTGTGTAGGTTAGGCCCTGTAGACCTAGGCTATTACTGCTTTTATTTTGTTTTGTGGACTTACAAAAAAAATTAGGCTAGCTAGGCCATAATTGGAAGCAACGTGATTTTCCCTTTTGTTCAGAATTAAGCCTGTAAGGGGTGCAAGTGCAATAACTTTATCTCTATCTTTAGTCTACAGAGTTCCTTTGTACGAAATTGTGACAATTTATCAATATCAGTCACTGATCCCACTGGTAATCATTAGCCGGGTACCGTTATAAGCCTAAGTATACTGTATAGTCTTGTAGTACTAAGCCTAAGTCGTCCGTGTAATAATACAGGCGTATACTTATGTAGTCTATCCTTTTATACAGTAGCCATTGAAAATATAAATTTGTGCTACTGCTAGGCTTAAACTTTAGTAAAGATGTAGGCAGGCCTAACGTTGTCCCGGTATTCCTCTAGGCTCTAGTACATAGCCTACATATAACACTGACTGCCTGCATTAAACTAATTTAAAGAGTACCAATTTGGCAGATCTTTCAATGTTTTTGAGTGGTAACACACAACGAACCAATGCAATGCAATGAAAATGGCAAATGTCAGTCTTGTAAAGATTGTTGTTAAATGTTTATTCTGACACATTTTATCTGATATTTACTCACCATTTTGATGACATATAATGCGCCGACATGTTGTCCGCTGTGTCAAAACTTCGGAGACACAAGTGATTTGAGGTCACAAAAGGCCAAAGTAGCCTCGTCCACTAACCATTTCTTAATTAAATCAAGCGTAGCGTAAGTTTGATTTTGTGGAACACTACTTAACTATCGAACTTACGCTACGGTCTATCGGATGAGAATCGAACTTAAGATTGAACTTAAGATCAAGCGTTAGTAAGTCTTTGTGGAATTGGGCCTGATGTAAACAAATTAGTGACGTAGTCCCAAATGAGCTCATACACAAAGACGTGCACACTGGGTCACCTGTTTGCCGAAGATCTCTCTCTCTCTGGGGACAGCTTAGCCCGCTAATGGGTTCTTTGGTGGTTTACTCTCTGGTACACATGGAGGACAAATAATGTCATTCCAAGAATACAGGCTTAGTCATGACAACTTCCTGCAATGAAGTGACAGGCCATTGAACTCCATGAGCACCAAGAGTGTGTAGGGGGAACCTATCATAGCGAGGGGGAATCTGAATTTCAGTACTTCCCAATTTACCAAAAAATTAGGGGTGCTACACCATAAAGGGCCATCTACATACCGCGTGTGAATTTCATGCAAGCTAGACATGTAGAGTTATGGTGCACAAACTTAAAGGTGACACGCACATACACACACACACACATACACCATCGCCATCTGCCTTAGGCAAGATGTCAAAATCATTACTTCAAAGAAACACTAAAGTATAAAGTGGGCAACGTGACTTACGTGCAGAGCATTCGTGTTCCTTGCAAGTGACCAACGAAGTTGTAGAGCTGTCGCCACGACT
Source organism: Apostichopus californicus (assembly GCA_020650975.1). NCBI lineage: Eukaryota > Metazoa > Echinodermata > Holothuroidea > Aspidochirotida > Stichopodidae > Apostichopus > Apostichopus californicus. The sequence goes on along the minus strand of JAIPMN010000689.1, from coordinate 15,828 downwards.
TGACTCAACATTCATTGTAAACGGAGGGTCTGGATCGTCACCTTGTGCGAATTCGACGCAGATGTACTTGACCTCTGTACAACCGATTGTACCAATTTCAAATTCTGTTGCTATATCATCAATAGCAAGCTCAGTTCCTTTCTTTGCTGTAGAGGCCTTTTCTTCGTTTAGTGTTTGGTAAACGTCGCCATACCGGTCACCATCTCCGTCTGGAGATTCGCTTCCAAACATACTGACCCGCCAAAGACCTTCTCCTTTCTTATTGGCCGAATCTGGAGTGAAGTCCACATTTACATCGAGTTCCACTGCAGTTTCCTGGCCATAGACAGGATCGGCGACCTCCGTGATCGTCCAGTCTAGGTCTGTAGCCGTTAAACCTGCATATAGCGGGAACCAGGAAGCAAGACCGTAAGCACATTCATGAACACACGTAACCTTAAAGAGACAAGTTAAGAGTTGACGGTGTGCACCCCTCTATACCTGATCTACTGTTAGGGACTTCGAGCAAAGTATTAAAGGCTACCAAAATTTAATGTTCACATCATTTATTCCTAAAGAGTTTGACTGTCTCACGTATATAAGGAGGATATGTTGCAAGTTCTACTGGCTATCGACCATGCACACATTTGACGGATCTGACCTAGACTAAGACTATATGTTACCCTAAGTTCATCGTTCCCACCCAGGGGATATTAGTCTTAAGGGGAGCGGGGGTTCTTCGGCTGTAATGGGGTCAACTACCTGAACCAGGATACCCGGTCGTCAGGCACATATATGAACCATGCGCCTCGTGACGTATACGGATTACGGACCCTCCATTACTACTACAGTAACGACTGGCTCGTCTGAGACAGCATACAAACAAATAGAATTACACCAAAAGCATATATCTGTTGGCTAATGGGTTCTGTAATGGTTTACTCTTCTTGGTACACATGAAGGACAGAGCAATGTCATTCCAAGAATACAGGCTTAGTCATGACGACTTCCTGCAATGAAGTGACAGGCCATTGAACTCCATGAGCACCAGTTAGGGGAAACCTACCACAGGGAGAAGGGATCTAAATCTTAGTACGTCCTAACTTGCCAAACAATAAGGGGTGCTACATATAAAAGAACTACGTCTGTTGTTTCCGCGTCATATCTCTAAGGTGAAATACAGGTGCAGTCAATCACTACAACTGAGTCTTCTCTATAGCAATGATGTTACAGAAATGTTAATATAACTTTTACCCATGTTCAAAAAGTGGCATGTTTTAGGTATAAAGAATCGTCCTAGCAATAGCATATTATCTTTGCTCACAACACTCACCGTGGCATTCTCCAAGAGGGACACAATCAATTAATCTGGCTTCTTCTTCGTCGACGGCTTGAAAGGTGAACGAAAGGTCGTACGTTGGCCTTGGGTTATCCGCTTGGTCGAACTTTATACAAAAATATTTGTAGTCATCACACGTCCCTCCTCGAAATGACATGGTATACCTCAGCTTTTCCCATACCCACGGTGGATAGTTTGGTTTACTGTATTCCTGTGCACTATGTTTTTCATTAAAGATGTTATCTTCTAATGAATATTTTTGTCCTGAACCATCTCCGTTCGGACTTACCCAAGCGCTCAGTTTCCAAAGATTCTCGCCACGCACTATTCTAGAAGTTAATTTTCTATCTACTGCAATGTCCAAGTCAAAACGAATCTTTTTAGTGTCGCCTTCCGCAAAGTCGAATGTGTCACCGTATCCGTTGGTTGTGTCTTCCACGAACATTTCTGAAGAATTAGAAGACAATGGAATCCGCAGTCAATTTGGAAAGTTTCATCAAATAATATGGAGGGCCTGCATGTTCATTGTTTCATTGATGTAGTGTAATGTACACTGTCTACGATAAATTGAGTTTTCAATGTAGGCTATATACCTACACACGAAACTTAAATTCGCTCTACTTATACGTATGAAACGGTAGAACGAATAAACCGTACACAATATAGTTTGCCTTACCTCCCAAGGTTACAGGCATAACAAAATGGTGGACGAGCTATCAGCTCTGCGTAATTATGTAAGGCAGATCTCAGCATTGGACGTAATTAGGACGTTAAGCTTATGGAAACGCAGGAGGAAGTTCATAATAACGAAATGAGTATATTGATATGCAATTTTAATTTTCTCTTGAGAGCAAAAGTAAATAGTACCGGTACTGCAAACAGGATTTCCAAGGTTTGACCATTGTTGCGCTAATGACGGACCTACATTTTCAAGTAAGAAATTAAAATCTTTGCTTTTTTTGGAAGTTATCGTGTTTACCAGGTTCCAGGCAGAACTGCCCTTTCATCGCAAAATGGCATCTCACCGTCCCAAAAACTGCACGGGCTTCGTTAAATCATCAACTTCACAAACGGCATAACATAAAAGGAAGAAAATATTGAGTATTGCTTATACACATACAGGAGAACAGGTTAGATACTACTACTACTGTATCACACACTTACTATATGGGCATTGTGGACAGCATTCCTCGGGAATGACGACGATCTCAGCCTGTGAGCATCCGGCTTCCGAAGGACAGGACTCGATTTCACATGTCGTTGTTCCATTGTTACATGTACAGACTGTGCACGGATCTAGTCGAATCTCATCTGAATGAAGGAGAAAATTCCCTCGGAAGGAGCAAGGATTTCTGTTGGCTATGTCACCTAGCAAAAGAATAGAAGAAACACGTAAATGACTTTTGGACCTCACTGAATTCAGTATAACTGACCATATACTGTAACTGACACAGAGTTATCACGGATACCAATGGCCTCTTTTTCACTTTCAACTCTTGTTGAACCTTCCCCTTCCACTCTCCCTCTCACAGCCAATAGTTAAGGGTATAACGCCTTATAGCGTCCCATATTTGAAGCTCCTTTAATATCAATTTCCCAGTTTCTCTGTCAACAACTGTTAAAGTAATCACACTTTGGCGAAGTTCTTTTATCGCCCTTTATGAGTCCTTTGGATGGTCAAGTAGTCCAAGTAGGGAAGACGGGGAAGTGAAAAAACTCCCTGCTTGACGTAAACTGGACTTTCTTCTTCTTCTTCTTTTTCGATTGTGATTTTTTGATTAAATATTTGTATATATATTTGTATTTTTTTTAAATTATATTTTGGCTCTTTTTTTACTAAAAATGATGTTAAACAGTACTTTTGTCAACAATGATAATTTCTCTAAACGACAATTTTTCACCAAATAAAGAGTGCATCGAATTTCTATCTGTATTGATCGATCAAAGTAGGACATCCAGACGGTAGAAAAAGTATACTGACTGTATGGTTACATCTCTATGTTCCGACGTCTCTATGTTCCGACGTCTCTATGTTCCGACAATACGAAATCATTTTTGGACTCATAATTTCTTTTGACCAACATTTTTTGGTACCCAACTTTTTGGTCCAAAAATGTTTCGGACCAAATTTTTTCGGACCAACATTTTTTTGGGACCAAAAGTTTGGTCCAAATGATAACGGCGGCAAAGAAGAAAAGTAATTTATCCCACATAACAGACGACAAGTTTTTGTCATACTGATGGAACTTTATCGTTTGCATCATGCAGCGAAAACAAACCTGAGCCTTTTAAACAAGGAAACGAAAACGTTTATTGGTTCCGATGCCTAAACAAATTCATAGTGTGGTAAGCCATGCATATACATGTAAATATTCATGAACTTGTGCACACCAAAATGAAAAGGATTATCTATTGGCTATAATACGGCAAAATATAAAGGAAGGTACCAGGAATCAGTTATCATGTTGAAAATGTATATTTAGTGACATAGTATGAAAGCAGATACATGTATGAATATTAACCAGGTCAAATGTTATGATCTCCTCAATATGAATCTATAAACTTACATTGTATTATGCAAATACACGTATCAAGCAAATGAGACATACTGTTTCAGAGATCTACATGATTCAGCAAAAAAATCTTGTCTTCTGTTAAAAAGCCATTTCTTGCAATTTTATGAATATTAATGACAAAGTTGGAGAAGTCATGAAGATGTGCTTATTATCTACAAAAATCACCATACCAGTATGAACCAAATTTTACGTGGTGCCCAACCCACTCATACTTTTTAAGAAAAGTCACCCAGGAAAGAACCTGGGCAAAAAAGCCAAACTACCGAACGACTGCTCCGCTCTCAACCCCAGTCCCCTTGCATCGAGACTATGACTGTATGTATGATCATCGCCACGTGTATATCACCATTCCCCTCAAAAGGGAACAGATACAACCCATGATCTTAGCCAAAAGGCCAAGAAACGATTCCTATCATTCTTAAAATGAGAACTAATAACAATAGGGCACATTTGCTCATCATAGGGCATCTATCTACCACGTACACTGACACTGATTCAACTTGTGGTTGTTGAAATATCGTGTTTACAATCTGTTTTTGACAATTTCCCTTTAAACTCATCCATTAATATTAATGACGTAAACTCGTTGTTGCAATAAACATGTACATACTATGTAGTTACACCACCATACTAAGTATAAACTAAGTCGGACATATGGTTACAGAGATATTGACATTTAAAAGTGTTATCATGGTAAGCCCCACCCACCTATTCATTAGTTGGGAACCATTAGCAATAGGGCATATCTACTCATCATAGGGCATCTATCTTCCACGAATGACACTGCTTCAACTTGTGTTTGTTGAGATATCGTGTTTACAATCTGTTTGACGAATTCCCATTGGGCCCCACGCACTCATGAATATAAATGAGGTAAACTTTGTTGTTGCAAAGAGCACGTACTTACTATATAGTTACATCACCATACCAAAGTTAAACTAAATCGGACATACGGTTGAAGAGATATTGATATTTTAAGAATTTTACATTAGGCCCCACCCACTCATTAATATTCATGAACGTGAACGACCAAGAATAGAGCACATTTACACATCATGGGCCATCATCCTACCAAGTAAGACATTGATTCAACCTGTGGTTGTTGAGATATCGTGTTTACATCACATACGCGCACACTATCTTGTTTTCTATTATATATATTAGCTACAACCGATGACATTTCCCTTTATTCTAACCCGCTGTCTGGACAAGCGATGACTATTGTTCTCTATTGTTCCACAACTGGTGACAGGAATTTCGTTTGTCCCATGTCGCCAGTTGTGAAGCCTAGACATGCCCACACGTACACCCGCAAACGCACACGCCAACACGATTGCAAAGGTTACGGAGGCTTCGGCATCGTACCAAAAATAGTGTGTTACATTTTTTCTTTAAAGTTTAGTCTTGATATGTTATAATCCAAGAACCAATAGAATATGTTGCATGCAAGCAAGTGTTTCCATAGCTATTTCCAGTGTTAAGGCTTAAAATAATAATGACGTCGGCTCCTCAGTCCAGGCGTAAATGCCAATGTTAATTCATTGTTTATCACTGTCCTATTAACTCAACCAAGACATGTTATTTTAATTTTTTTAAGTTCATATAAAACAACAGAACGCTATTGGATGACAACATCATGCCTCCATGGCTTCTTTCGCGAGTTCCTGCTTGCGGGAAGATCACATATACATACATACATACACATACATCATTCGTCCTTGAAAATTTAGTAACATGTTGAATAAATGTAATTTGAGGCTATTAACATCTGATGTTCCCCTATTGATGACAACATCATGCCTCCATGGCTTCTTTCGCGAGTTCCTGCTTGCGGGAAGATCACATATACATACATACATACATACATACACATACATCATTCGTCCTTGAAAATTTAGTAACATGTTGAATAAATGTAATTTGAGGCTATTAACATCTGATGTTCCCCTATTGAGTTTTGTGTTGCATCTTAGGAACTGACCTCATTGGCTGTGTTACAGAGTTAGAATTTATAGTCCAGTCCCTTTCACAGATCTATGGAGAATTTGGCGAGTATATTTTTAGTCACGGTCGCCAAATAGCGAGTACTTTTAAACATTTTTGTCGAGGCCTGAAAACCTTCAAAACATGATTTCTCATAGTAGAAATCATAAATACTTTTCATACATGGTATATGGGATTTGCCATATTGAGAACAAGAATCCTATTGCTTGTGGGGTCAAATCTCCTATAGGTCACCAGAGGTCAAACCTCCCATAGGTCACCAGAGGTCAAACTCTGAAAAACCTTTTACATGATATCTAACGATGGAATTCGTGGATACCTCCAATACTTGGTGTGTGGATTCATAACATTGAGTACAAGACCCATATTGTTTTTGATGGAGGTGTGTATATCCACGTACATTAGACTGACATGTGTTTATCATGCCATAGTGTTATTGTAACAGCTAGTTCTGGTTATACTAACAAGCAGAAGTCTAGTGCATTGAAGTCATCGAAACCTCAATGCATTTTGCATTCTGGTTCTTTTTAAAGCTGATGTGGCTATAAACGCTATCGATGATCTACCAACCCTGTCCTGTCCAGTCCCTGTCCTTATGGTGAACCTGCGTTCGTGCAGAATAAGCTAGGTCACTTTACTATCAAGGTACCCACCTGCCAACTTGACTACAACAAGATCTATTTGCGCGGAACATCCACCAGCACCAATTCAAAATGAATGACGTGTTATTTTATTCTTGAAACTCTTATCTCGACAGCTGAGGGGGAGGTCAAGTTCCCATCTGTTCTCTTCATATCAAGTCTCTTAATCCCCCCGGGACAAGCGATCGAATCAGACCAAACGCACGAAGTACAAACAAGTACAGATTTCGCGTAGAAGAGTAACAACCATGCAACTATCTCGTAACCTATAGCTTACCTATATAGCATTTTAAAGAAACCTTCAACTGATAATATGTTTGTGACTTGTGCTGTGTTCTTGTTTTCTTTCTTCAAAATCATGAACTGCCAACTGGGTAAAAATTCGGCATATACAAAGTGAACGGAATAAATGTACGGTGGCTCTTGACATTATAATAACTGATTCAAGAACGGTATGTGAAACTCTATCAGGCCCCTATAGAGTGTAACTAAGACAGTCGGACTATTATCGAGTAAATGATAAGCCTATTTAACGGACAGTATACCGTAGAGACAAAAGAATACAGATTTCTTGGTTTTCACTGTTACCTCCTTTTTTCTTCTTCTTCTTTTGTGAGAACAAAAATGAGTTTGTACCAATAAGTATAAGTTTTGCGTCACTTATAAACTGTAATACAGTAAATGATGGTAATCCAGACACATTAAGCCACTACTACACCGGGCCATCATACCTTTGACTTTGAAGATATTTTCAAGTTCCATAAAAACACCTTAAGCATTTTATTATTAATTAGTACATATATACTTTGCCATATTCCCAAAACATTCAGAATAGACAAGTTGATCAATGACGTATCCTCTTTGACGAAAACAAAGCTTCCGATAAAATATACTCTAACAGAAGAATTTACGTATACATAGTTAGTCGTTATGTTCACTGTGACTCAGTTATTATATGTACAACATCATTTATTGTTCAGCTGCTATGTTCCAAGGCATAGTTCACCCATGGAGCTATAAACATATTATAGCTCCATGGTTCACCCTAGTCTTGTTAAGACCCTAGTATGTACATGCCTAGTGTACCTTTCTTTTTCACAAAGCTATTTTCCCGTATCTATTTGCTGTACTGTCCAGAGAGCGCCCGCGGCAACGCTTTAGATTGATACAGTATTGGACAGATCCTCGGGCATGTTAAATACAGTGGGGCAAGCACATTCGTGGTAGGCACAAACGGACTCTGAGGCATGTTCAATTTGACACGCGAGCAAAAGAGTATTACAAACGACTTGGCCAAGACTAAGTTCACCCGAAATACGTCGTCGGCAGGTCTGGATCATGAATAGTGGAATAATGAGGCCTAGTATTTACTTCAACTGATATATTATGGTTCTCTTTGGGATTGGGTTTAGATCTTTCTTAAGTAAACAACCATACAAATATAATAATGACATAAATTAGTCTTTATAGAACTTCGAGCATGCACGCCTGCAAGCCTGCACTGGGAAAGGGTGGGGTGGGGGTGGGGGCGGTTCAATGTTTTACATGTTGGAGCTTTTCCAGCGGCCTGCCCGTATACATCGAGCACAACAACTACGGTACGTGTATATTAAGCCCTGAAGGTCTTATTGCTAAAGTACTATGTGAATGCCATTTCCAACGTACAACGTGGTATTTAGCCTTATAATGATTGTGATCGCGTCGGTCACCCATCATTAAAACACAGTGCCAGCTCCCCCTGCTTATAGATAGTGGTCAAGTCTTAAGACATTTGCACCTCTCGTGACCGTGAACTTAGAAAAAGTCATACATCTTTGAGGAAAGCGATTGTTTGTCTTAAGAACATCAACATTGCTTAAAATGTTAGGATGCTAAATTGTGCAGAAAGTTACTCCATGCCACACCCCCCCCCCCAAAAAAAATCCGTTAGTTTCAATTTGACAATAATGTGTCTCAAACTCTCAATGTTGAAAAAAATGCCGCTTTTGAAGACGGCAGTAAAAATGCATCATGAAGTTTCAATGCGTGTAACCATTTTTTAATAATTTTTATTTATCTGTCATCCATATTGAAGAGGCAATACTAAAGAACGCAAAATTTCATGTAAAGTCTTCACAGATTCGAAACTTTAAACATTCAATGTTTAATCATTAAACCCATATACAGCCTATACTGTAGGCTACAGAGCGGCCTATACATGCAGCCGTAATCTTTGTTTGCTGTATGTATGTATGTTTGTATACAGCTAACTAACGTGAAGATTGTAGTACTTCCTGCTGTCAAAGATAATGGTGGACCACAACAATTGTTGGTCTAACTAAAGATCAAAGAGTTTACCATACAACGCATGCCATAAATTCAAAAATCTAGTCACACATGCCCACTCACTACACAGTAAGTAACACGAGGTGAATATCAACCAACAACCCTTGTGACACTCGAGCACATGGATGCACGCCTCGCTGAGCAATTACCAAGGCTAGTTATAAGACATCTGGTTACAAAACATATCTTGATCTTTCGACCGTATAATCATGGAGCTATCTGTTTATAGCTCCATGGTATAATGAAGCGGTTTTACCTTTACCCTACATTTCGGCAGTTTCATCTTACAAAATACCTCTGAATCGATTGGATTCACAACAGCACTAAAAGGCCAGAAATTGGTTTTATAACAACGATTTTCTTCGAATGGAAAAGGAACTCATGCCAAATATGGGAGTTAACGAAGCCGACCTTGTATAGAGAGGCATATTATCATGCTCATCATAAGTAAAATGATGATTTGGTTAGAGCTCATCACAGAGTTATCTTATATCAAAGGTTTATTTTATGAATAATTACTAAACTAAGAACCACTCCACGTTCTCTGTAGGCGAGGGGAGGGGTGTAACACGTAGACTGGTAAGGGCTGGGGTGGGGAGAAGATGGTTAGGCGGGGGGGGGGGAGAGATAAGTCAAAGAAAGAAGTTGCAATGAGTCCTACATACCGTAACATTTGTGTTACAAATTGGGGACATGGCGTTATGGCGACTTGCACTTTTATTCTCTTCTCCCTCTTCTGATCTCTATATGCTCACTATTACAAAATATTGAAGAGATTTTTCCAAATATTTGAACCTTTAGAATGCTATACCGTTTACTTATTAAGTTTGGTCTTTGTTTTTACCTTGTGATGCGCTAGTTGATTGGGATGCTGATATGCTACCACTGTCACTGGAATCCTGAGCATTGGCAAAAGACAAGAAGCCGACGATAAAGGCAATCAGTAATACGGTGGTTATCCTCCTTCGTCCCTCCATACTGTCTTATATCCTGACCTGGTCCTCAGAGAAGCCTAACGGAGGTATCTCCTATACAGTGGTGATTTTGTACAGAGAAAACACAGAACACTTCCCCTACAAACCAACTCTCAACACGACATCCTACTATGCACGGCCACACAGTATGAGTCTCGATCAAGCCCAATTCGACATGTGCTGCTACCCTTAACGGCGAGTATAACAGTCTCTTTTCTAACCCCCGTGCAAAACTCTGCCTACGGTATAGAATTGCCAAGCTCGCGTTTATTCTGACTATTATGGGATATGACAAGCCATCGTCAGAAGGCTAATACACCAGGACATTAGGCGAATGAGGTAACCAAAAAAATATGAGGTCAGCACACGCGCCGGGTTTACCGTGCACAAGCTTCATACCGTTTTACACAGCTTCAATAAGCCTATATATTAACAACCTATAGGTGTGTTTTATTCTCTCTGTGTGACAATGCTGAGAGAGGCACTCTATATATGGTGTTGTTGATTTATTGCAAAGCGTCTCATGGGGTGGGGGTGCGGTGGGCGAGAAAAGCACCTCTGGGGAACACAAAAGGAAACATTTTTACCTCGATTTTTACCATTGAAGAATTGCTTTTACTTCGTGGGGACGAAAAGAACGACACGTTAAGATAATATCAGCAATATCAATAGCCTTTATCATGGAACTTTAATAATGGTTATCCAAAATAATCCCAAATATGGTAGAAATTCATATCGAAAGAGGTAATTGAGTGCGATGTTAGACTAGCCTAAAACTAGAATCTTGTACCGAAAGATGCTCCACCGCGGGGCTGGAACAGTTAGTTTTCAAATATGGAACCTCGCTCAGCACCCTCCTATATCGCAGTCCCTTATGGGTACTGCTTGCGTTTATCACCGACGGAGAAACTATACGAATGTCTGACGGAATTTAAAAGCATATTTTGTATGACACTAAATATCGCACAAAGTGGGGAAACATAAATCATTGTTTTACCCTCCGTCTTCCCTTTCACCCCCCCCCCCCCCATCACCTTCTCTCCGGCCACTCATTTCATTCTGCTGTACCTCCCTCCTTCACTTCCCATCTCTTCGCTGCTTAGACCTTCCCGCGCCTCCCTTTCCCGCTTTTATTTCATTCTTTTCTTGTCCTCTTCTTAATCCCTCATCATCATCTCCCTCCACCATATCCCCAC
>JAIPMN010000688.1:20100-35089 GCA_020650975.1 Apostichopus californicus | reverse complement strand
AAAGAAAAAGCAAGAAGCTGATAAAGTCCTTGCAAACTATAGTAAAATCTGTAATGTTTGGGGACTAGCTTTACCAAAGTGTGGACGGCTTACAGTAGTCTGCCTTACTACGTAATAGGCCAGTGGGTAATTACAGTATGTAATGTATTGAGCCTAGCTATTTATTTGACCGATTAAAAAGCTGATATGGCGATATTACTTCGTTAAACCTGGTCAGCAAACATTGACTGCTGCTGATGTATTAATTATAATTTGAGAACACTCCAATGCTATTTTCGAAACCTTTGTTAAATCTCTGTAACTGTGTAAGAAAATTTATCACTTTCTTATACCCCTCAAGAAAACACATCTGATTACTCTAGTCTAACTCTAACTGAAAAAGGTAAAGTAACGCTGAAATGCAGCTCTAGACTAGGCCAACACTTAATGTACAGATCAGTGGCTTATTATCGACCCCCCGGTTGTAGTATTACACCTAGGCACAGTTCCACGAAAACCGAGTGGTGTAACACAAAACGTATGAGAATCATAATCAATATGGACAAAGAGATATTTTCAAACCTAGAAATACAGGGATATGGAGAATGAACACCAAATGATATTGGAAACGATACCTTACTCTTTGAGACTGAAGAAACGTTAATACACAGAATACGGTTGCTTTTGTTCTTGCTTTTTAGTCTGATGCACTCGTCGTTGCTAGTGATGAACATTTTGCATTCTGGGGATATTTAAATTTACCAAAACAATCAACAGCCTCGTTCAAAATCGCAAAATCTTTATGGAGCGCCGTTAACGATCGATAGCAACCTTAACTGAGGATTTTGATTAAATTGTTGGAATCCCCCAAAAAGAGAGGAAAATCTCGTTTGTCTGTGGCTTAAATCATGCTCGTGGATAAGAATAAGGAGAGGAAGGGGAGGGGGGTTGAGCTCAGTTCGCGCTGTTTGCTTCCTCCTGTTCAGCATCTTTTTGGAGTTCCCCATGGAATAGAAAATATCCGCACATAGGCCTATGTGAAAAATTAAAATCCATGATATGAAAGAAATATTCCACCCTTTGCTTCCCCTTTCCTCCCCTTCACTCCACCATTTTTCGCAGCTCCCGAGCCCCTGCATAAAAAGAAAATACACTGTAGTACGTCCATACTTTGCAGCTAACATGAGTTGACAGTGGAAATCCCACGAATCACTGAATCCGGTCACCTTCCAGCGACAATTCAAATCATGTTCGAAAGGTCAACAGTTTTGAAATGCCGTTAATACAGCCTAATCTGTCACAGTCGGAAGTTCATCAGGTCCTCAATTTATGCTTACCATATGTATTACTGGAAGCATATTTGCTGTTAGGTAGAGGCATAGACGAAGAGTTGGGAGTTAGTAAACGTAACGAATTTAATGTAACAACATCTGACATTTTTTATTTTCATGTTTTAGTTAGCAGATTTACAAAACAGTGTTGATCTAGCCTAATTTTCAGTAATCTGCATATCAGTAGCTTTTTCTCGTTTGTCAAGTGGCGTCGCCAGACATTTCAATCTGGGGGGAGGCACAGTATTAATGAGGTGGCACAATGTTTATTTGTGAATGCCGTCCTGAGGAGGGGTCTAAGGGAGGGGTGGCCCCCTCCCCTTTGAGAAATTTTTGAATAATTGAGGGTCCTTATATGCAATCTGGTGCTATATTTTGCATTACAATACAAAATCCATTGCGACGGAGAAAGGGGCCCAAGTGTTTGTGTGTGTATGTGTGATGAGGGGAGTGTGGGGGTGGTATGCCTGTATTGCGCACGTATAGGAATCTAGGAGGAAGTTATGATAGACTCCACATGAAGCGAGAATAAAAAATGATTAGGCCTATATGATCTTTGCACTACTTTACTGAAAAGATTATCTATGACAATATAATGTAAGTTATCGAGCAGACTGCATAACAGAAAAACAAAATTATACCAAAAAAGGGGCATTGATCCTGGATCATACACATGAATTTGAAGAGATGATGATCAACGTTATAAATAGTGTGTTCCGATTAGAATTCGATAAACAGAATGAAACTGATTTATCGTATTCATGGGCACTGTCAGTATGAAGTAGGTCACCCAGTTTAGTTTATATATAGACGTTTTTCTCTAGCCTTGAAACCGTAAAGTTATATGAGGAATTGAGTTGGTCACATAGGTAAGCGAAGTTTGGCTACAGGCTTCTATATACAGGCAGCCCACTTATTTTACGGAGAATGCTACTAATTTACTGGCATAAGCCCATACATACAAGTTTATCAATGCAGGAAGTCGAGGATATCCATCCTTTCCCAAGTTGTTCATTATTATGTTTACATATCCTACTACATGCCGTTGTCTTCAAATCACTTCATAAGGGTAACATTTTTTCCAACAAGACTGAACATATAAGGTTTAGAAGCGTAGACTGCGTGTTTAATTATTTATTTGCCATAATGTCAAATTACTAACGCACAAACGCAGAACAATGGTGCAAAGAAGGTATGTGCCCTGAAAAAATGGCCTCCTGGTAAAATCCAACAGCGAAGTATGACTTTCAAAGTACCGCCGTTGCTCAAAACATTATCTTTTTCTCAACCTAGATATATACTTACAGTTCATGTTGGCACTAGAAAGAAATTACCTTTTCCCCCAAAGAAGAAATACAAGTGTGTCCGTACGGTTGAAATGGTACTGTCGCCCTCTATTTATAAGGGGCGGAGCTTCCGTGGCTATGTGTAACTTTCCCTGCATGCTCCAGCTGCAGCTAGCTAGGTACGGTACGGTTTCAACTTCGGTGAGTTCTGCGGTTCAACTCCACAGTACATATGCATGCTACACAGTACTCACACACAGAACGAGCAGACTTCAACAATTGGTAGTTCCCTATTCTGGAAACGACTTTCCTGTTTAACGATTCTCGGTAGAAATCTTTTTTTCTTTAACATACAGTCGCCGTTTTCGTCTCCGCGCGGTGATTCAGAAGTTCGTTGTTCGGAAAGAAGGACAAAACCCCCCAAACTTCTCACTTCAGAGCAGTGTCGTGAAAATGGCCACTGCGGACTATACTGTAACTTCACTGGCAAGTGGCAGCCATGAAAATGTTGGACATGTTAGCATGCCGTTAGATGTACAGTCAGTCATTGGGCAACCTATAATAGACGTTAATGGACTTAATGGAGATTCTAGTGATTCAAGAAAGCGACCATTAGATACTATGGAAGGTGATTTCGAAGCAATATTAACAAAACGGCAAAACGTTTTAATAGGTGAGTAAGCGTTCGACTAAGACTGAGTAGTAAGACTATCCCAATTTACCATTAGGCCAGAGTTTAAAGGTATCTGGGCTGAGGCCTAAATTTAGAGTTAGACCTTTTATACTCATTCATACCACTCAGTGACATTCAGGACCTTTGCTAAGTTTAGGGTCCAATGTAGCTCTAAATGGTAGGACATTAGTTAGGCTTGTCAAATAAGCTTAGGATAGGCAATACAGTTTGTTTAGACAGCACCGTGGTAGAAAGTTCCCACAGTGGAAAAGTTCATTAGAAATATTACCACGATAATTGGTATAATGCTAGTAACCATATCATGCCACTGTGACCTACTCAACTGGTACTCAGTGGTAGCCAGCCATGGCCAAATCAACAGATAACCCCAAATTCTAAACATTTAAGGAGGGACAGGAGCTATGCAAAATATTGATGTAGTTTACAATAAGTTCGAAATAGTGCACAAAAGTCAGTCTTAGTTGAGCCGTCCTACAATCAACTTTAACCTCTGTCACTGGCAGACCCTTGTTGTGAAGAACAGATCAATCAAGCTTTTCTGAACCAAATGTTTTGAAGACGAAAGCACTTTTTAATATTTGACAAGGGGTAAAATATAGAAGTGCTTCACAGACTTTTCTAATATCAGATTCAAATGTAACTCCTGGAGTCCTTGCCTCAAATTATGTTAAGCAAGGTACTTGTTGGCCTACAGTAGGCCAGAATCTTTTTATGGTATGATAAAAAACTAGCATAGGTATTGAATAAGTCGAAATTAAATACCATATTTTTTTCTTGGTCAATGAGAAGTTGTTACTAATCTGATTGGTAAGAATGAATCCTTTTTGCACAATAATGTAAAAAGGGAGACTTAAATTAAGCCCTAATTTGTAGCAAGGTCGCATGTTGTATTAACCATGAGTTATTAACTAACTATATATGGTACCATGCCCTCATTATTGTCTCCCTCAGTCTTTTTTTCCTTCACAATGAATAAAACAGAAAAGAAGGGAAAAGGTGACTGGTTTCAATCTGAATGAATTTTAAGAGGAACCATTTACTGTAAAACAGGGATAGATGACAGAGCAGTTGAGTTTGCTAACTTGCTTACATTTCTTTTAGGCATCTAGCATATAGTTTACAGTTTGTGTTATGGGCCTGGCTATAGTCTCTCCTGGCTGAGACATCCTTTCAATCTTGTTTTTTGAATATATGTACTCTAATATAATACAGAGCATACTTTTTTGTACTTAATAACTGAAATAGTTCTAACATTCTAATGAAAACATACAGTATATTATGGTCTCCAGTTTTACAGTTTAACCCGCACAATATTGTATTCATCAAGTTCATGATTCACTGTTTGTTGTTGTTATCAGTTAAAATCAATTACCACTGTGCAGTGTTCTTGAAAACTGTGCAAACCAGTCTGGTGCATAAAGCGTGTTCCCAGGGAACTAACTACAGTATGTGGGTTTTTAATGTAGTTTGCTGTTACTGATACAATTATGTGAATCCAAGTGCGTGTGTGTGTGTTTTTGTTTTTGTTTTTATTAATTTCAAATTCATGCTGCAGAAAGGAATCCTGGTGATGAAATCTGAGTGAATTGGACTGCTTAAGAGCAGAAGTTGGGTTGCACTGTGTTCTTAAACACAACTTAAGTGATCTTAGGAAAGGCAATGATGTACCTGATAATGTAATGTTACTATAATACTCTAATATAGCAGCATGAATGTTGACTCTAAGGAAAGACTTCAATAATTTGCAAATAAAACAAAATGTCTCTCTATTCAATTTGTGAGACATATATTTTTTTTCTGTTGATATAAAGTGGAGTACTTTAACCAAATGGTTGTAACCCCATTGAGGGGATATGAGATCGTCATGGTTACATTGCAATGTCTAACTAAAACAAAGTTAAAACTACACAAAATGCAGAGGTTTTTTAAGAAAATGGTGCCAAAAAAAAATAATGGTGCTAAACTAATGGGAATGAAGTATTCTCACTTGCCCAATTTTCCAAAACGGAAGTAGATCAACTGAGGTTATGAACTTTTTCAAAACGTTTAATAGTTCATAACCCAGAAAATCTGTGATTGCATTGCTACTCTCTGCACACATGGTACCTTCACTGAAATCAATGGAAGACACCTGTATGTCAAAGGCAACCAGCAGGGATTTAAAGCATCACTTTGGGATCAAATCTTGTCGATACTGTAAATTCTCTTTGCTTAAACTGATACGTCCCCACCCCACCCCCCCCCCACCCTTTAAAGTATCGAGATAACTGTCATGTTTGCATTTGTTTGAATGGTAGTATTTTATTGCCTGCATGTGATGAAAATCTTTAAAAAATGTGTCTGGATAAAAAAATAAAAAAATTAAACCACATTTCCAGTCCTTTTTTAATTCAGTCAAAGAGGAATCTACATTGACATTGCCCCATTCACAGTACGTTCTTGGTAAAATTTCCCCAAGCTATGCGACCATCCAAAAAGATAATGTACTCTACAGCTCCCTGACAATGGCAAACCACACATAACAAATCTGGTCACGCTTCACTATAACCTGATTGCTTCAGTTTTTGTTACAAGGCATGAGTCTTAGAGCCTTTAATGCTCTGCAGACTAGTTCATTTCAATACAGAATTTTCTTTTTAACTTTGTGTACTAGGTTCAGATATGTATATATGCCAAGGCTATTAGGGTTATCCATCCAATACTGTTCAACATCCAAGGTTAGGCTACAGTACTGTCTACTGTCAAGTACAGTAGTAAGTAGTATCATTGGTAATATACCAATGTAATGAATTCTTTCTGCCAGAGCTCCTTTCACTGTGCAGAAAATAAACAACAAATAAGAACCCAATGAGTCATACTTTGGAGACTAAGGAAGATTATACAATTGTGGTTAAAATTAGAAGAAAAAAATTAAAAAAATTGGTAAAGAATGTAGCTCAGATATGAAAGATGTTAAATTTGTTATGTTATAACTATAAAGAGAGTCTTAGAGAGGTAATATAATTTGTGGAAATTTCTGACAACTATGGCAAAAAAGGTTGTAACCCTGGGTAAAAGCTAAAATTATTGAATTGCTTACTAGAAGGATGTGAAGAGGAATAGTTAAGTACATGTGCCTTTTGCATAATTGGATATAACTTGTGTGAAAAGTGTTGCTTTGTGATGTTTCTTGTTTGTATCTAGTAATCTGTTGTCTGGTTAAAAATTCATAATACACATAGACAACACAACTGTATTACAGGCACATTTCAGTAAAAAACTAAAAAATTATTTTTATTTTAAGATTGTTGGTAAAAAATGTTCACTGGTTACTGTAAAGGAGAGTAGCTCATTTTTCGTTCCATCCAATGACGTTCGCCTATGTTTATCCTGAAATAAAAGGAGATAATTTTCAGTTAGCTGCAAACTTTGCAAAGCCTTCTTAAATTAGGTTGCGCTGTACCAGGTACATTAAAATTGTTCCGCAGGAATTAGAACCTCTTTGTTTGCTCGGGAGCTGCATATAAAACACTAATGAAGACTGTGCAGCTGTTTCAACAATTATCGCAATCTGCATTCCCCACTTAAATCCTTAAATTTGCCAGTTGCCATGGATACCAACAAATTGCAACTATAATATCCACTTGACAGAATTTTTAATAGACCAGTGCCTTTGAATGTGCATTTCTGATTATGATTTTTTAAAATTTTGTTATTGAAAAATTGAGAAAAAGAATACTATTCCTTTTATGTTAAATTGGAGAAATTTTGGACATTGGGAACATATGGTGGACTAAGTATGCAGCTTTTAGTGTTTTTAGTTTTGAGGTTAAACTTTTCATCATGTAATTCTGTGTCTGTGCTAAATCAGTAAAGTTGTTGTTTACCTAGATATATTACATATTATAGAAATATTTACATTTTAATGATATATTTGGTTTAATTATCTTCTCTTACAGGTCACATTGTTAGCCTGTTGCATATACATATATATTTGTGTCTCAACAGATGTTTATCAGCTGTTAACCCTAAAGATTTTAGGTTCACAATACTGCATGTTGTGGCAGCAGGTTCTTGAACTAACATTACCTAGGCCTAGCATTATAAATTGCTACATTGGAGTTGTTATTTTTCATAAATAGCTCTTAATGTTAATTACTACATTTTGTCATCATTAACTGATAATACAAATTATGAGCTTATGCTAATTGCATCTTGATAACCCTTTTCCCCTCTCTTCCCCCCCCCCCCCCAAAAAAATAAAGACTTAAAATACTCCCTACCTAGCCTTCATATGACAAACCTCATCACACACATTAACTTGATTGAATATATGCTGGAAATTGAAATCTAGGTCTGATAATTGTACTGCCACAAACTGATGTATGAGTCACTGTACAGAAATTTGATTTATTTAACATTATGCAACAAATTGTTAGAATTGCAGCTGTATTGTACGTATGAATGATTTCAGGAAATCATCAAAATTGATATGTTCTATGTTAGTGTGGAAATGATCCAAATTGGCGAGATTAGTCAAACACTGATTAATGCTAAAACAGCATTGCCGAAAAAGGGGATGGATTTGTGCGTATCTATGTTAATCCGAAATGTAAATTACCAAATCATTTTGTAACATTTTTCTTCCTGTTTTTAAACAAATTCTTTGGTTCATTGTTCAAGTGGATTTTTGTAAACAAACTTCAAAAATATTTTTTGTTACAGAAAACAATAGTTTCCATTATTGTTAGACTGATTAACATTTCTTGTGCCATAATTAGCAGTTAGTAGTGATTGTAGAACCGACCTGTATGTGACCCCGGTTTGCTTCCAATCTTTAGATTAGCATATTTTAAGGCAGCAGAATTACCTCCATGTGTCAACACTTTCCTCACCATTGAAATGGAAGGAAGGTATTGCATTATGGGTTTTTCTTGTGGTAGGCAAGTGGAAACCAGTACTCTGCAAGAGAGTCTGGGTGCATGTATGTGTGTGTGTGTGTGTGTGCATGTGTGTATGTGTGTTGACCTTGTACACCTGAAGTACATATGGAAAGGTGCCTCTAGGCACCTTTTTGAAATATTTTGTAACAACAATAACATTGCTAAAAAGTAGGTTAGCTACTTTAAACGGTTGACTTATACAGTGAGAGTTGGTCTCTTAGTACAGATCTTTTCTTATTGTGTAGAAACAGTACACAGCAAGAAGACAATCTTGGTTAATTCTGGACCTCACAGTGTACCCTACTGCCCCTTCCTCCTCCGTTAGCATATTTTCCTGTTTTATTTGTCAAAGACTCAATGTCCACTACATCCTCTAAGTTTCCAACATAATGGAAAATTTATAAACAAAAAGTAGGTTGATACTGTCACCTAGGTCACAAGTTTGAGGTCAGATGTATAGTGTCTGCTGGTATGGTATTATAAACCTTGATATTATGATCAACTTTAAACCATGGAGGGGGGGGGGGGAGGTGTTAGGGGTGTGTGTGATAGGTAAGGAACTGTACATATATACTTACTGTACTATACACTCAGGTTTCCTAATTCATGGTTGACCTGATGATGTTTCCTTTGGGTTGTAGTAATGCATTCTTTCCTCACAAAGTACAACAACACAAGACAGCAAAGCTTAAAACCCATCACTCTCAAAAGGCAGTTGCATAATGCCTATTGTCAAGGTTTATGGGCAGAGATAGCTCCATTCTGAAATACAATAGCCGAGAGGTCTTTGTTACTATACTGTCCACTGGAGAGTAAAATCCTTATGGTATGTTGATAAGGAAAGGAAATCCATAGTGATTTCTAAAGGGTACCTGCTCAGTGTTTCAATAGGTTTCTAGAGGAATTTCAAAGAAATGAGAGAGGACCATAAAAATCACAGCATGATGAATAGATTGAGGATTTGAAAGGGCTTTGACCATCCATATCATAGGATGACTCTTAGGCAACTAACTTTAAATGCCTAGTTTAAGTTGGCTAAGTTT
Organism: Apostichopus californicus; assembly: GCA_020650975.1. Classification (NCBI taxonomy): domain Eukaryota; kingdom Metazoa; phylum Echinodermata; class Holothuroidea; order Aspidochirotida; family Stichopodidae; genus Apostichopus; species Apostichopus californicus. The sequence continues at coordinate 25,834 of JAIPMN010000688.1, read as the reverse complement.
GTCCACTCATTGGATTAGGCAATGGTGTGGTTGTCAGTGTTAACTGCTAAGCCAGTTTTGAATGGCCATATAAAAAAAGACAATTCTTGTTTGATGCTATGACTGATATACAAAACTCTCATATCGGTGCATTGTTTCATCTACAGCACTGTTTAAGCACATCTTGATAAAATGGAAAGAGACTAATAGGGACACTAGCAGGTTTCACTTCCTAGTTGCACTATTATAGATGGCTTTACACATTCACAAAATGGCAGCTCCAACACATCTCTGAAACCCTCCATGCACAGAGCGAGATTTTCCATAGCATTTTGCGATTGTAATCTAATCCAAGCGTCGCTATGATTTCGGGTGAAGAATATGCCTAACTTGTTGTGTAGAGAGGACAGGAGTCTTGGTACGGCAAACTTTTGCAGTAAACTAAATCAGGGAAACTGCAACAATTTATCCTCAGTGTTTTAACTAACTTCTGAGCCCAGATCTGCCATACCTTTCTTTAAATATAAGAAACTGTATATTCAGGTCTTTACTCGAAACCAAATTCAGATAAGCTGAAATTTTTTTTTTTTTTTAAATGAAGGGTTTGTTTTGCCTGGTATAACAAACTGTTACTTTCATTTAAAAGTTGTGCTTTTCGAGCAGGGAACCACTACTGCCTAAACAGCTCCATGATTCAAAGGTATTATATGTTCACATGTCAGCAAGACCCATTGGCATTATTGTACCTGTGCAATTTTTACCCAAATGTCTATATAAGGTGAGAAAGTCAACACTAGTGCACTAGTTGAACTGTTATGCTTTTAAATCATATATAGAACACCACATTGCTTATAGAAGTTTGCATATATGTTACTACTGTTATACATTTAACCCTGTCAGCAGTATTACTGACTGTCTTTACCAGTGATGAATATTCGATCTAGATAAATGAATACTGCTGACTTTCAATGCACTGTAGAGCTATCTTAACCAGGCCAAGGATCTGTTTGCCCAATTCCCTCAAACATTACTTGTGACATATGGAGGTGCATGCCCTTATTACAAAATTGTAGGGCTTGGCCTGGACTTTGAGACATTGCTTTTGGGTTTTTTTTTTTTTTGCCTGCCTGCCTGTGTGGGAGAATTGGAAGTTGCTGCATCTGACTGACTGATGGATGTTGGAATTGAAAACACTCACCTGAAAGGTTCACAGAAAATTACTTTCCGAGGGTGGTTTTTAGCTTTCAGAGATTGTTTAGGTTAGAGGAACAGTTCAAAGCATTCATTCCTTATTCTGTAGAGACAATTGTCGCTTGTGAAGTAAATTATTAGCTGCCAAGATTGTCAGTGGGAGGGTTATCGGGGTACAGAGTTGGTCGTCTGTTTGATATGTTCACAGTGTCTGCAGTCTGGATGACAAGTTTTTCCTGCCTAGTTACTGGCGTAATTTGCCCTACTGTAGTTTAATACAGATCTAGATAATTTTGCTGTTTTCGTTCCTCCCATGATGTTATTACATATTATTTATAGATATTTAGATTTCTTTAAGAGTTTATGGGACAGTCTGTAGTGTATATGAATACAGGAGCTTTAATCTTGTAGCAAAACATTTACCCTATTTGCTATCTAAATATACAGTGTTAACTACTGTACATCCAGTCATATAACAGGTCTGTGTGCATGTGTGATTTCCCTCCCACCCCCCCCCCCCCCCCCAATTCCAGTAAATATTGCAACCGTCCTGTCCATGATAAAAACATGCCATAGATTATTGATTTTATGATTTTAAATTAAAAAATCATAGTATTGTGCAGAACTTGATCAGTCATGACCAGACTGTATATATGCAGACTTCTGCTTCCGTCGTAACTCATTCAGTTTTTAATTATCAAAGCACAAAGGTTTTTTTTACATTGTAAAATCGTACAATTGGTTTAAATGCATGCATTTCAGTGAATACAATCACTATGGGTCATAGTTGGTTTCAAGCTTTCAATGCAATGAGAAGAAGATGAAGTTGAATGGATCCAAAGACCTTGGCTATTTTGCTACCTAATAAATAGATGCTGAGTAAAGTTGAATTTTCTTATGTGAGTAACCTTGCTTGGTTTTCCCTTCTTTCTGATAATGTCAGGACTGTATTAAAGTACAAAACACTATCAGTCAGTCAGTGTTAATCAACAAAATTTGAATAATTTCTAAATCCTTGGAGCAAAATTTGGCAGTTTTGAATTTTTACTAATTGTTACTTGCAGCTACTTCTCTGTAATGTCACAAACTACTGTAAGTACAAAATTGCAAGGATTATGTTATAAATATGCACAAAACCACCCACAGTAAGACATTTTGCATTAGTGTGTATAGAGAGATGTGTATATTTTGGTTTGAAATATTCTGTTTTCTTAACTGAAGTTCAAATTTGTTTCAGGTTTCAGGAAGGAAACCTCTAGGTCAATTTCTCAGAGATGTTAGTTAAGTGAAATGAAGTTGTTGTTTTTAGCCTAATATTAAATATATCCAAAGGGATGTTGAAGAAAAAAGGCTGGCAATTCATTGTTTGAAGTTCTGTCAATAAGTTGTTTTCGCATTTGTTAGTAATATAGGGAAAATACAGAAATACAGATTTGCTAACCATAATTGGTTCATTTCAATTTCATCATTCTTTTTCCAAAATAAGGTCAGACTTTTAGTGAGTCCATCCGCCCCTGTCCCATCCCCGTCCCTGCCCCATCCTCCTCCCCCTTCCTGTCCCCCTTCACATCCCTTGTTGTCTGTCAGTCTTACTCACCCTCATACATTTTTACTCGTACTCACACTCATATTCGTGGCATTTTGGAATCTGTTCCAAAGATAATAGTACAAAGTGAACTATTGGTGTTCGTGCTGTCTGTTGTACTAATTGTGTACCACTACTACAAGTCGGAAATAATTTTGTAAAATATTTTGTTACAGTTCCATTCTAGATGTAACTAAAAAGCAACTATTTTATATACACCAGGAAAAGGTGTTGAGTACTGATGACATATGTGTGAATGAGACGCTGTTCTGAAGCTGGTAACAAAGTTTCTGGTATGCTCAAATGGCTTCTTGCTCTTAAAAAAAATCTTGCTCGAGATTTCATTCGTGCCAGGTTGTAATACTGTGAGTTATTTTGGACTTTGAGGAATTAATTTGTCTGAGGTTAGATCTATAAAATATTTTTATAAAATGCAATATATATGGTTAGGTAAACTACATTAAAAGTAGCTTGACGACATTACCATGCATTCCTTTTGCCCTGGAGATATTTTTGAAGTTGTTTAGTCCTTTTATTAACAGGTAGCTAATAGTTTTGACTTGGCCTGTTTTTTGCCCAGAGGCAGTTGTTAGGTGGTAGTATCTCTCTTGTGGGAGGTTTATCCAGGTCTTTGTACTAGTCTTGTGGGAGTTGAATAGAGGGTTTATATTATAACAATGTTTATGTAACAGGTAGAAAAAAGGCGGGGGAATAGTTGTTTTCTTGTCAAATTTGCTAGTAGGTTCAAAGTCACATCAACTTGGTTCATCTTCCATGTAAATTTGATTGATGTCTCGAAGTATAGATCAGAAGTGTAAGAAGTCTGAGCTTGGTGGAAAGGATTTTGCAACATGCTAGAATGGTATATACTGTATGTAGACATTGTTAAGATGTGCAAGTTGTCATGATGTTACCATGGAAATTCCAGATCTTTCTCCAGTAGTGTGTTTATAGACTACAGCAAACATTACAACCAGTGGGGTAATCTTTGTGTCATTTCTGGTTTCTTTCAGGTTTGTTGTAGGCTAATTAAGTTCTGAGTGGAGACGTAGTAAATTCCAACATCGTGTATATGCATGCATAAGTGATAACTACCCTAATAAACTGTTTTAAAGGAGGGTGGTGAGGGACTGTACCATTTTGTCTACCCTGTGATGCCATCATGCCAGTGCTACCAGTTGTAGTTCTAATCTAAGTTTTTCTGTTTCATGTTTGTATGTGAGTGGTATTAAAGATTAACAATTTTATATTGATGTAGTCAATAAAACAAAAATATGAAAGTCTTGCCCTGTTGGTTCTGTGATGTTTAAAAGTTTAGGACACTGTTCTTTTAGTCTACTCAGATTAATGATGGCTTTGTGGTTCATTTCCCATATTATATCATTGATACAATGCAAATAAAAGGATTGTTATAACATAATCGTTTAAAACATTTCATCAGCTGAAATTTAAGTAAAAATATTAAGGGCAAGTCAGATAATGTTACAGTCCTGATTTCTATGAATTCAGAATTAGGAAACTTGGAATGTCTCTAGTTAAAAGTGTGATTTGTGAATCTGAATGAAACTGAAATATGGATACCTCTGACTAGGGTTGACTTATTCGCAGCTTGATCGTTAAATATTGGTAATGAGTTATTTCAATTTCCTCAAAGGCTCAAAGGCTGACGGAGCCAATTATGTTGGATGCCTCACATGATATTAATTTGTAGCTTTGTAGATTAACTGAGATGTCCCCTGGAAGAGCTGCTTTTTTTTGGGTTTCTGTTTTACTTTCACAAGGTTCAAAAAGGTGCGGATAAGTTCAGAAAAAGAAAAGGAAAACTATCGAGGCCGAAAAATATCGTATGATGCATCAAAGCTAGTGAAAGGAAAAGAGAAACACATAAAAAGGAGATTTATCTGGTCAACATCCAGTATACTGAAACATATGCACAATTTCAAAGTACATATTTCATTGATTTTGTAGCCAAACCCGACCTGCGGTTTCATAGGACAAGGATTCATAAACAAAAGTATCGAAAACGAGCAGAGGATTGAAATAATAACAGACACCTGCGTGGCTGTACCGTCTATGCAGGGATTGTTTGCAAGTCACATTCGCTCAAGTTGTAATTTCATTTTCGGCTCGGGTTGAGTCTGTCAAGAAAGATTTTCTCGCCTGTTTTGATCCTAATGAAGCATAGTAGAAGTTCATGGGGGGGGGGGAATTCTTGCTCGTTTCTTAACATTCAATCCCAACCTTCAAGTTGTTTCTACCCAAAATTTATAAAAAATAGATTTCTTAGAGAGCTCAGACAATTAAACAGATGATTTCATTTCTTCTGTTGATACATTTGATCATTTTCTGTAGGAATGCAAACGATATGACCAGAGCATGGTTGGCTATTGATCGTTTATATGTAAAATAACCCTTATTTGTATCCAACTTCGTTCGGAAATTGGAATGCTTCGGGCAGAATGAGGATTCTCCTCCACTTTGCACTTTGCGTCTTACTGTACTACACATAGGACTCATTCTGTTTGCAAGAGCAGGTAACAGAGAGAGAGAGAGAGCGGGAAAGAATCCTTGTTTACCCCTGAAATGGCCTCGTTTGTAAGTTTGAGTGAAGTACATCATGAACATTTCATTGAAAGCCGGTTTTTGAGTCGCTGCGGTAAATTAGCGGTAACATTTGTTACTTATTACAGTTCACTACAGTGCAGAATATAACCTTGACTATAGGAAATTTTCATTTTTAAGCGAATCAAATTTAAAATATCAAATTTCTGAAAACTTCTCAGTCACAATTTGCATGTTTTTAAATTAAATGTAAACTTCTTATAAATGGAATCGATTTACAATCATTTGTAATCCATGGTGTTTTTAATGGAATGAAGAAAATGGCTGTCTAGTTAGTTGTATATGCAGGTAAATCCTAGCAGCTGGACATGTGCTTCAGAGGGTCACTAGTTGGGAAACTGTGCACCCACAACTTGC
>JAIPMN010000688.1:0-20021 GCA_020650975.1 Apostichopus californicus | reverse complement strand
CCCCCCCCCCCCCCCCCCATCTTTCTAGCTTCAACTTGTTGTGCTAATCAGGTTGCAGCTAAGGAAGCCTATCATCCTTATGAATCCATTGGGTGGGTAGGTTTGAATGAATGATTCAGTGATTTAGTTAATATAGTACTAGTACTATACAGATGTGATGTGTGTTAGGCTTGTCTATGTGCTGATATGTGCTGATATATATGCAGGCAGAGTGTGCACTATCGGGTAAGTTTACATTACACTAGAAGAGGGTATACACAAGTGCATTTAGCTTTACAGTCAGTCTCAGTTTTTTTTTCTATACCCGTTGTCTGTTCGTTTGGGCTTGTTAAAGAAATGCTGGTACAGGAATATAGACTTTATATCAGCAGAATAAAAGACATTCAAGGGTGGGAGTGGAACCCAAGCATATTGCTAAGCTCCGATGATAACTACTGACCTTTGACCCTGGCCATATGGCAGCATGTTAAAAGGAATGGTAGACGTTGTCCCCCTCCCTATCTTATCTAAGATATTTCCACAAGCGAAGTCTTAACTTGCACAGAAAGACTTATCATGACTGGTTAATTTAAAGCTTGTTGTTTGTTTGATGGGTAAATATCAACCTTCCTTATAAGGCAGAGAGGCATTAAAGGTCGTATTTGTTTAATCTGTGGAATCTCTATCTGGTGATTGTCATAGGTGATGTATTGTTTGTAAGTTGGTAAATTTTATCTTTTCCTTTTTTTTGAAGTGGTGTGGGAACCCTGGGAATGAAATCACTGATAACCCACCATTTAGCATCAGCCCCCATGAGTTTAATGGCTCTGTTTGTGATCATGTGATGTTATTGTTGCTTGGTAGGTCTGATTACTATTCGCTGCAAGTTTACTTAAGACAAGCAGTGCCAGTGCTCTAACAAGCATTTGGAGTGAAAAGTAAAGAGCATTATTGTATAACCCGACAGATAAGATCAGAGGTAAACAGTGATTTTCTTCTTTAATACCCAATGGTCCAACTTATATTTTGAGTCTCCAGGTTGAAAAACACACATGAACAATAACCTAGCTCATACAAATTAAGGATAACTTGCACTTTGGCATACATGTACTTATGTTATGTACAGATTGTATCCTCGGGCAACACACTTTTGAGACTTTGACATCGGAATCTACATCTACGTAGGCTGCTTCACCTTCAAGGATACATACAATTGTGCCTTGGTTTGGTGGTCATTACCAGTTGGTGTAAGAGTATCAGGTGCAGGAGGTATCAGGGTGTCAGAGTATCAGGTGGTATTAGGTGCATTCGTTTGTAGCCTTGAATTGCCAAATGTTGTGCTCTAAAACGTAAATAACCTAACATAATGTCCCTTCCCCCCCCCCCCTTACCTATCACAAGCATGCTTGCAATGAAATTACATATTTGATATTAAAATGAGATCATCCATCCTGTGTACATTTAAAAATATAAAACTGGCAGTTTTAGTGAAATACAATAACCACATTGGTTGATGATATTGGCAACAGTTCTGGAGAGACAGCCTTGACTAGTGACCTGTGACAACATATAGCTAACGACCCAAAGCTGTAACCATGACTACCTTGCAGATGAATGGTCATTCTTGAATGATAGTATCAATGTATTTTAACATGTCTAGTGTTGAAAACCGATTCTCTTTGAGAATTTGTTTCTGAAACATGTTTTTAAGGGATTGTAAATATACAACTTTAATTTCTATTTAACCTTGTCTGGAAGGTGAAAGCTACTTGCCTAACAGATAAAAAATGTGTCAAACTAACAATGAAAAACTATAACAACTCTTTCTAGACCACTTTTGTTTTGTCTGGCTTGGTATCACTTGAGACATAAAGAGTTCATGGATACATCTTTGCAGCAATAAACAATTTTGTCATACAATGAATGGTGCTATAGTGCAACTGTCTCTGCACGTCTCTGCAATTATTGTCCTACATAGCAATCAGTTACAGTGTTATTCTGCACAGTTTGAAACACTTAGACCTGATTCCACAGGCAATTGTTACAGCATTAGGTCAATTTTAACCTGGAAGTGGAGACCGCTTTTAGCATGACGCTCCCCGCAGGTTCAGAGTGTGTCAGATTCACTCCTGCTGGTGCGAAGTTACCGAGCAGCTCGAATTAATTGAGACAAATTAGCCGAGCTGTCGGTCGGCAGCCTGGTACAGATAAAACCTGTTGCTCCTAACGACTGAATTTGAAGAAAAAACGCCAGCGAAAAAGGAGGATTTTGTCACTTTACATCTTTTGAAAATGAGGAGACAAAATGGCAGTAAACTTCATGCTTGATGAACTAAATGGGAGCTAATCATTCCTTTGAGATGAAATTGATAGTGTGTTGTGAAACTAATTGAAGCTAACAGCGCCTCGCGGAAAACAACGACATTCACCGCCTGAGGCTCCTGTATTGGAGGAGCATCTGGGAATGAATACAGCACGTGCAAAGAAAACTTAAAAAGAGTCAGATGGTATCAGAATATTATGAGTAACAGACCCAGTGATCCGAGAACCAATGAAAAGTTCAAGAGTGAAAACAATGTTTCTTTTTACTATGTGGAAAGGAAGCAATTTTTGAAGTTTTTATTTTGGCATTTTAAGTTTGATCATTATTTCTGCAACAACAGAGCAAGTGTTTGGCAAATAAACTTTATAAAGTTTTAGCCTGAAGAAATTTACAAGTTTTGTACATTTTTAACTCTAACTCATGCATTGAACCATAGGGTTTATCAGATTCGTCATTTCAGTATTTTCTCTCCTTTGGGAATAAATGAAGACTTTTTCAAATCTCTTGAGTAGTTAAAATGGAAACCTAATCAGGTGTTAAAAATAGAAAAGCATTCATGTAGAGTGAAGTGATTTTTTATTCTTAATGCTTCATTAATAAATTGATATTTTCTATATGTACGACAATGTTCAAGAAATGACAAATTCATTCGTTGCCTATCCCAAATTATGCATAATCATTTTGATGCATGATCGTACAGAAGTACAGAATTGATGTGAAATTTGCTGCCAGCCAGTGGTTTTCGACTTTCTGTTGATTAAAGTTTTCTTTTCAAATGAACAGCATACAGTAACTGCACAGTGCATATATGTTCGCTTCCGAAGACTTGTATGTCGTTTAGTTTATATATATAGGCAGTACGTAACTCTTGCAGATGTGAATCCATTTAAATTTAAGTACCTAGACTAAAACTGAACCCATTTAGAGCTAGATCTGATTTATACCAGAACCGCTTTATTTTATCCTTTACCTCTTGCCTAACAGTACAAGATAATGTTGTAAACTTGTTCAGCTAGTCTTTCAGATTTCCTTTATCTAAATTTTATCATCGGAATCTTTCTGGAAATCCTGGTAGAGAATTTAAGTTTTTCTTTTATGAGCATATATATATCTTGCATAACATTCATTTTTGACCTAGAGATGTGTTCCACTGAAGATGTATTTGCTGTCCAGTCTTGGTTTGGACCTGAAGGCATTTGGACAAAGAAAAGCTGGCTAGAACCCTGCATGGTTTGGTTTATCTATAAGACCTGCTGAAGCATTTTTGCCCGGGTTTACAGTCTCAACAGTGCATGCATATCTAGCCTAGCTGCCGGCAGTTATCGTATGCGGTTCTGTACGATTAAGAAGTATCAACGGATGTGGTGCTTTCACTTGACCACACAGGAAGCATTTCAAAAATGTTAAAAGTCTGCAGTAGTCAAAAGATATATACAAGAGGCTTCCCTAAAATGGATCTGTACACGCAATGCAGGTCAAGTGATGTCACTTAGTCCCGGGCTGTGATGTAATAGTATGCTTTCATAACATAGTAAAGAGTATTTAAATGGTTGGTTTAATACCACTGCTGTGACTCTTCTTCATTGGCTTAATGTTTGTATCAAACCCCAGAGTATGCCTTAGTCCCAGACAAACAAAACACTCAATACCAATACCAAATGTTCATAATTCCTTTGACATTGATGCTAGAAGGTCACCAGTAAATGATGGAAAAATATTTCCAGAGAAATTTCCCTCTTTCCTACCTTGCAAATATTTTGTAAATTGCAGAATTGCTTTGATCAGATCTCTGTTTTATTGACTTACAGAGGAAGGAAAATTATAAGCTTTGATACCAATGGATCATATAGCCAGACCTATAGAATTTGCTAAAAATAAGTCAGTGATTGATTTGGGATATATGTCTTAATATTTCCATGTTTTTACCTGGTCACTGGTATTATTTCATTTCATTGAAGTATACTGTATATAGGTAAGAACTACTAGAACCATGGTTTACCAGTCGTTGTTTGTTGTTCATGTAAACATCAGCTTACAGAAACTTCCTGTGAAATAAATATTCTGTACTAGTACTTACACAGTACCATATTATTTGTGTACATAGCATCTCAAACTTTTGTTTTGTACTCTTACATTTGTTCCAAAATCATCTAGATAATTATAGCAATTTTCTGCACAAGTCCTCAACAAATGATTCTTGTCCTATATGTTGAGAGTTGATAATTAATGTCAACTGAAATTTGCTAATACTTGAAACTAAATCGCGAAGAGCTGGGAGTGGGGGGGGGGGGGGAGGGGGGGGGGGGGAAGGGGTGTTGGTGGTGGAAGGAGGTGTGGGCAGTTGAAAGTGGAGAACCAAGTTTGAATGAATTTTCTGGAAAAAAACTGGGAGAATTATGTGGCCGCTTGATATGATGTATACTATGTGTTAGCTAATTCCTTTTCCTGAAAGTATCAATTTCAGCTCTGAATGAAATTAAGATGACTCAAAGAGAAACTTATTAACCTTGTGCCCAGCATCTTGTGAGACTTTTCCAGCTGTTAGTTAAAATTTTAACTGTCATAAGGTCCAATGTATAAAAAATCACACTGGATTGCAAACAGTGCTTAAGGTAATATACCAGCTAGCTTGGTGTCAAAATTCTCTTGTAAGTTATAGCAGATGTTAGCCATAAAAGTTCCTTTGACCGGATTTGGACGACTTAAATACGTCATCTGTATTCTCAATGAGGGGTTATTACACGCATGGACCAATACAAATAGTATTTGAAATGCTTTAAGCATACCGATCGTGGAGAGCGTTAACATAGGAAGTGCTGAGGGATAAATGCTCCACAAATCTGTCTCAATAAACCTAACCAATAAAAAAGGGAGGGGGGGGGGTGTTTGGTGAGTTTGAGAGAGAAAGAAATGTTTTGCATGACCAAATTTGAGTAGAATTGTCTGACAACTGCAATGTAAATAAAGCAGTGTGCTATAACTACAGTACATTGGTTACTCTTAACAATGGAGGAATTTTACCTTCTTAGGATGACCCATTCATCTCTTCAGTTTAACAGGATGTTTAGGTGATTAGATTTGTATGGTGTTTCCAGAATCCAGGCTGGTATTACACAAGGTTCTGTACATAGTGGATTAAAGTGTATTCATCTTTAGACAATAATCAAGAAACTTTTTGCTTTTCCCCATCTACCTCAATAATCTGATGTTTTTATCCTAGCTCATGATCCTCTTCAAGGCCAGACTGAAACAAATAGAGAAGAAGCATTAAAAATGGACCAATAATTGGAACATTGAGCAGTGAAAAGAGTAAATTTAGACAGAGCAAAGTGTAGGAGATGAAATGGCTGCAGGAGATCAACCGTGCAGGAGGGATTTAAGAAATAGGGTTAACAATGAAGTACATGGCGAATAGGTAGGAAGGAAACAAAGGGGGGGGAGGAGGGTGTGGAGGAGACACAAGAGAGAGAGAGAGTTGAAAATGAAAACAGGGACAACTACTTAATACTCACAAACTAGAATACTGGCAACTAGAGTCAACAATGGAACTGGCTCTACTAAATTACATGTACTCAAACACACAGGCTTGGCTAAAGTTTAACAAAGAAGCCAAATTCTTTTTGTTCCCTGACGTACAAAAGTTCTATCAATGGAATACAGAACGTTTTCTGGTAGAATACTTAAGGAATATGTTGTACATGCCTTTTAGCATCATTCTTGAAGCCTAAGATAACTCATGTCATTGATGTCATACTTGGAAATGATACCTTGTTCCTACTCAACCCATCCTTCTCCTAAACCTGTTCTTTCCTCTCAACCTATCCTCTCTCCCTCAACCTATCCTCCCCCCTTAACCTATCCTCCCTCCCTATCCTATCCTACCTCCCTCCCTCTCCTCTCCCTCAACCCATCCCTCCTCAACCTTATCCCTTCCCCTCACTCCCTCCATGGATGGGTTTATCCCTGTTGGCAATCCAGCTGGAGTTGTTTCAAATAATGTAGCACACATGGCTAATAATATGGTTTGCAACATGATACTGTGGTAGGTCTATGAAGTACCGGTAGTCTTTAAGTTCCTATCCCACCATTTTGTAGTTACCTCACCAGGGCTACAGTCTATACTCAAATGAACTATGGGACCTGTTTGCAATAAACGTGCAATTATGGTGATCTTGAATTATGCCGGTTGTGACTCGAAACTTTAATAATGTTATCAAGTTGATGGATGTGGACGTTTATTATCGGAGGTACCGGGCGCCTTCATTTTACTACACAAGGAAAAAATTGGTATGTTCACTTGTCGTCGTATACATTGGTGTTACGCATAAAATGTATCTCTAACCACAGTAGATTGAAGAGACCTCCTCTGGGGAGACTTTGCTCTTTGAAAGATAACATTCCTGATGAAAGGAAGTGTTCAGTCTTGGGTTGAGGGCTCACATAGTGAATTTTGTAGTAGGTGAATATTATTTAATCACTGGTAGCATGAATATTGATGTTGTTGCATAACTTGCTCACCTGCCACCTCGTTACCATCGTACTCTCATCTACCTAAGTTGTTTTGGAGTGTTTAAAATGTTTTTTGGTAATTCCTCCATTAAGTGTGAGAATGAGGAGATATAGTAGTGTAGTTCAACTCCAAACAAGGAAGAGACTCACAGCTACATGATTAATGAATTGCGTTATTCATTAAGTACTTAACTGTACACATCACATAAGCAAATGAATTATATTTACCAAACACCGAATCGATGTCATAGGTCTTCATAAAAGAAGACTTTCACAAAATATGCAATGCAGGGTTCGTCTTTCTAGAATTGATTGTATCTCAAAATGCCATGATCTTTTGGTCCAGGTACTGTATCCTAGCATACTTTGTGAATAATTGTCATCTTAGGTTTATGTGTTATGTTAAACATTTTTTTTATATAGCAGCATAGCTAAAAAGAGAGAGTATATATTGTAAGGTCTGTGATCACCAGTTAGGGAATTTAATACATTTTAGTTGCTTTAATAAGCCCACAAAAAGTGTAGAATTTCCCAAATTTGATTATTACCGTTGAAATGCATCCTGGTTGTGGATATTTTCCCCTGACGATTCCTCGCATACATAGTCCTGGGCCTTCTCGTGATTGACAGGTAAAAATGAACACGTTTTGTCCTCATTCGTGTACCAGAGTCTGCACGAGAAACTCTCGCTTCATACTACGGAACAGTACTTAATTCCCAGCTTTACTCGTTCTCCCATCTCGTGGCGGAAGGTTTGAGCTGCGATATAAGCTCTCCTTCGATTTCGTGCGGATAGACAAACACTGCAAAATCCAGTCCAAACGTAAAAACCATCAAATTACTTAGGCATACTGTATTGATTATAATAGTGGAAAAGAGGACACTAATACACGAAGAGAAACTGAGAACGTTTGGAGTGGCTATACAAAACTGAGGATCAATTCTGCAAACATTTCCTGGAGCCTTTCGTACTAAAATTAGGCAAGGCCCCGACGGTCAGAAACTATGTGATGTTGCACAGTCTGTTGTGGGGAAGGTCATGGCTACTTGTTTCACAGTCAGCCTTTGAGGAAGTGAATGTTTTCCACTGTACATTTCATGCTAACAATGTAATTCAGCAACAGGTTACACATCAAATAAAGAGCTCTAGGACAAAAAACAATAGGTTGTAACAGGTAGCTGGCAAGTTAATTGGGTAGCAAAATGCTAACTCTATGGTTAAATTGTAAACTATGCATTTCCTTGCCTAAAGATAGAATTGAGATTTGGAAAGATACAATGTAATTTTTTTTTTTTTACATATAGAGTTTGTTCATGTTTATCTAGTAGTAGTTCATTGTGTGCTACTGCAGCTATTGTCTTAAATTTTTCTAAACAAGTTAATTAAAAAATTAAAAGGATAATCCTGGATTTTTCCTTTCAGTTAAGTATATTTTTACTGATAAAAAAAGGAATGTAGTTTATAAGCATGCTATTGTTATATTCATTCGTTAGGCAGACAGGCCTTTCCTTGAAATTGAACCAAATTTTGAAACCAGTACTTTTTTAATTGTCGAGTCATCTGTTTCTAGTCTAACAGTTTCCTCTCAATTACATGGCGAATTTTACACCTGTAGATTAGTGCTTGGTTAAAACTTTATTTACGCTTGTAAATGTTACCTATAGTCATTCAGAAAAAGGCTAGATGATGATTTTACAATTGTATTGTCACTAGTTATCAATGTTGTTCCATTAATAACTTTGCCAGCTGTTGCTGAGCTAATTATTTACAACCTCTTTCATATAACTAGAGAAATTACTGGCAGATGAAATTAGCTTTCATGATTCATCTTTCCTTCATTGATGATGATGACGACGACCGCGCGTGTACAAGAGCATTATCAGGGACTTGAGTAAACAATTGACCAGATTGTTTGAGCTATTAGCTTATGTTTTGCAAAGAAAAATTGTACGTAAATCTGCAAATTGGACAGACTGAATATGATGCTGAACAGAAGCACATGATTATAACTTAACTGTGAAAAAAGTAATTAAGAAAAAAAAAAACTCATTCCATTTCCCAGCAAGCTGGAATGATGTGCTGTTTTTGTATGAATGATGTGGAATTTTCCTTCTTTTCACTCACCAATCTGCAACAAGCTGGTATATGGAGTCTTACTACCTAGTTAGTTGACAACTCTTGGAGCTTTCTCTGTGACTGTTCAATGTATATATGTATATGTGTGTGTGTATATGCACACAGGTATAAATGTGTTGAAAAATTATCTGCTGTGAAAATAAAAGGCCAAGGCCTGAAGTATTGATAGAGTATTTGTTTTGAAAGTCATTAGACAGTCATTTATAATAATCGCCTTTCATATGGTTCTGAACAAATATATGCCATACTGTGTGGTTGTTCCAATTAATTCGTCTCTTAACTGTCTCCTCTAAACAAGTACAAACACAATGATGGCACAGGAAGTACAAGCAGAGGTAGAGGGCAGTGTTCTTCCAGAGATTGTCATTGGGAAGTGTAGTTGCAGGATGTTATCAGATCTTAGGCCTAGGGTAGATAACACATTTAGTATCGTCATTCGTAAATACCCCGTAAAACAGGTAAGTATTGGGGTTTACGTATTTATGTACGTTACAGAAAAAACCAGCTGCTTATAAGGTCACACTCTCACGTTTTTTACGTGAGCGGCATGGACTATATTACATGTTGTGCACTATGTCTGATCCCTGTTTAGATACGCACAGTCATACTAAAGTATGACAGGTTATGATTGCAGAAAAGAGAAGTTTATAAATTATTAACCCGTGATCACTCCAGAGGGTTTCCAAACTTTTTTGGATCTTTCTGTTATTTCTTCGTTTTGTCGACTGATTGCAAGTATGGTGTACATGCTGATTGCAAGTATGGTGTGTATACTGATTGCAAGTATGGTGTGCATACTGATTGCAAGTATGGTGTACATACTGATTGCAAGTACGGTGTACATACTGATTGCAAGTATGGTGTACATACTGATTGCAAGTACGGTGTACATACTGATTGCAAGTATGGCGTACATACTGATTGCAAGTATGGCGTGCATACTGATTGCAAGTATGGCGTGCATACTGATTGCAAGTATGGCGTGCATACTGATTGCAAGTATGGCGTGCATACTGATCGCAAGTACGGTGTGCATACTGATCGCAAGTACGGTGTACATACTGATCGCAAGTACGGTGTCCATACTGATTGCAAGTACGGTGTGCATACTGATCGCAAGTATGGTGTGCATACTGATCACAAGTATGGTGTGCATACTGATTGCAAGTATGGTGTACATACTGATCGCAAGTATGGTCTACATACTGATTGCAAGTATGGTCTACATACTGATTGCGTTGCATAAAGTCTTCCTTTGCACCTTTCATTTATCAAAAAAAAAAAAAATGAAATGTACCCAACCATATATATATCATATGCAGTGCATATTGGTTTTCATTGGGTTAAAACAGTTTTGTCTTGTGGCATATATAACCAGGTTCTCAATGAAGTGACTGTTGTTTTCATTGGGGGGTATTATTACCATGGTAGGTGTTTATAGAACCTTGATCTAAATGATCTGCTGATCTTATGGTCTAATATTAAATTCATAGGTTTGAATCCACTTTACATACGGAAAAATAGAACTATTGCCAAATATTTGCTAGACAAAGACGAAAAAGTGGTCAGTCCAGTTCATACCGAGCAATTTAAAGACTTGCAATCCCGTTGGAATTGTAGAGAATATTTGCATATCATGTTTATTAATATAGATGCAAAGATTGGTGGCTTTGGCTTAGGATCCCACCGTGGGTGTGTTATATCAAGAAATTTATCTCAGTTCCTCGGAGATACTGTATCTATGAAAAAAGACATGTTGTAACAAAACAGTTCAAGATCTTGCAGCCTTTTCTCTGGAAATGGCATATCTGTCATTTTTCTCCACTTCATGGGATGCTTGACTTTGTCAGAACTCACACAAAGCCTGCTAAATTATTTATTTATTTATTAATTTAAAGAGTTGATGAAGCAATCTTATGAAGATATTAATAGATTGCTCATGTTACAGACTTTTTTAAAGCACTCCGACTTACGATTTGTAACATTATTATTATGTTTTTTATGTCACTTTTTGTTTTGCAGACGATAACAAATACATTGTTAAACTACTAATACCAAGCACAGTAGCAGGATCAATAATTGGCAAAGGTGGACAAACAATAGCACAACTTCAGAGAGATACAGGGACCAACATAAAACTCTCCAAAGCTAACGACTTCTATCCAGGTATGTTTATTTTGTTTTTGCTCGCTTGCTCCATCAGTGAAGTCGGATAAAGGACTCCCTGACTCCATGCTTGATGGGCTCTCCTGAATGGTGTACCACTG
The DNA here is from genome assembly GCA_020650975.1 of Apostichopus californicus. Classification (NCBI taxonomy): domain Eukaryota; kingdom Metazoa; phylum Echinodermata; class Holothuroidea; order Aspidochirotida; family Stichopodidae; genus Apostichopus; species Apostichopus californicus. The sequence goes on along the minus strand of JAIPMN010000688.1, from coordinate 8,806 downwards.
TTATCTGCCTTTAAGTAATATGTGCACTCTGACCCTGTATACATAGACTGGCAACAAGTTTCTGCTCTCCCACGTGATGACGACGGCATGAGAGGTCATGCAGTACTACCATGGTTAGGATTACCCATATTCTGGGCGCTGTTGCACAGAGACCCCCCTCCCCTACATCCTTCTCATCCAATAATGTATTAGTTAGCTATTCCAGAGGGAGTGGGTTGGTTGACAGGAACGTTTTAACTTTGTAGCAGGTTTGCTTCCACTTAGACCTGATCCCTGAACTGACTAGCGCCAAAATTCTTACCGTGTAGGTTCCACTATTTTCCTTTTCTCTGTTCTGAACATAAACATGAATGCTGATACCCAAGAGTTTGTGCCATCACATAGTAAAATAATTTATTACAACTGTCTCACAACATGCACATATTTTACTTGAGATTCATTAGGAGGGAAAATATTTCCCAAAATGCTGTTGAATGTTGCCAGGGCAACAGTTGATTCAGATAACATAAACCTGGCCACAAGTGATTGCCTAGAAATGACGGACTGTGTTTGTTTAGTTTTGGAATACACTGAAGAGAGAAATAGAGAGAGAGAAAATGAGAAGGAGAGAGAAAGGGAGAGGAGAGAAAAGGTACATGCATCCATTACTGGAGATAAAGCTGAGATAACGAAGTTATGAATCATATCTTTGTCTGGAATTAACTCTCACTTGTCCTTGGAATGCCAAAAAGGACAATATTTCCCGAATTCACATGTATGTTAAAATTGAAATTCTTGACATCAGGCAATGATAAGAAAATAAAATAACTGGTCTAAATGCATTTGGAGTTACTAGGTCACTTAATTTCTCTTAGGGTTAACTGTGTGTCCCGCTTACCTGTCTCCTCACAAGCTTAGCACTCTCACTAAACCGTGTCAAGAGTGAACTGGTAATTTTCTTAACACTCTTATATCACATTGCAGTTGAAACTCAATTTATGTCCCTCATCATGTCATCACCCTATACGGTCTATGTATATCAATCACACCTCTCATCGCAAACTAAAAACTGTAATTTAGCCAAAAGGACTTCAATTTGTTTCAAAGAAGAAAAGAAAAAGAAGAAAAACACTGTGGCATAGGTGCATAACAAAAACCAATATAATACTGTTCACATTACACTCTACAGTTTGCTATTTAGGGATGAGTTTTGTGCTAAAAAAAACGTTGTCATATGATAACGTAACTTGCACACATCAAATGCAGTCTCCTTGCAAGATATTATAAGCAAAATTGAGATGAGAAGTTTGCCGTTTCCTGACTTCTCAGTTGTGTGACAAGCCTTCATTTCTCTACATTAGATGATGTTGTGAATAACCCTGGGGCTTACTTCTCATTGAGATGATAAGTTGGATCATAAGGGGATAACTTGCAGTTTCAAGTTGAACCTCAAAACCCCCAGAGGTGTCTGTCATGAGTACATACAACAGTACATATCCTGATTCGACTACCTGATTATTCCTTAAGCAATACTTCAAGTTGGATTCCTCGATGTTTCCCTGACTCTTAATTATGTATGGATGCACATATTGGCTGGCTGAGAGTGAGGGCCTGTGGTAGTAATAGTAGTAGTTATAGTAGTAGTAGTTAAGATACCAGAGGAGTTTCAACAAGATTGGGAAAAAGTTGCAAATGACAACTGAATTGATATCCAGCAAAAATCTTGCAATTTTCTCGTCAAGTTTTTTTAGTCTTGACGAATCTTGTATGAGTGACCTTGAACGCATCCCCTCAAGGGTTACTCAAATTTAATTCTGTTGGTGATTGCATACTCAGAAATTGAGTTTGAGCTCTTGAAACACACAGTAACAGGAGTTATTGAAGAAGCTTCTCGTCGTGTTTGGGGACAATTGACGATGATGATGAAACCAGTCTTTGTACGGAATCTCTCAACCAGATGTGTCGGTAAACGTCCTAAAAATACGAAGCAAATGTATACGTGTAATATATATGTGTGTGTGTTTTCTCAAATAAAACGAGAAAGGAGAGAGGAGAAATGATGAATACATATTTGTAACAAGTTCTAAGCAATACTCTTTAATACATCAATGAGTTGAAGGGTTCCTGCAAACTATGGTTGTGATCTGATTAATTCAGGACAACAAGCTTGACATTATTTGTCAAAAATTGTCAGAATTTGTTTTCAGAATTTGAGAATTTCAGAATTTGAGAATTTCAGAATTTGAGAATTTCAGAATTTGAGAATTTGAAGTGAAAGATTGTTCAATGAATGAATATTCTTGTTAAGAACATGACCATTAAAGTGCTAATAATAACAAAGGCAACCTGGAATATCTCATTCCTTTCAAGATTTGTTGTTTTCCATCTGTACATGTTTGTAAGGTTCTGGCAAGTTTTGGGGTATTTGGCTCGTTATACCAGGGAATAAATTTAGTGTTCAAATTCTTTGTAACAGTTTTGAAGGCAGTTACACTAAAATACTACAACGGTACCTCTGTATAAAAAACGCTATTACAACGTTAGACTTGGTTAGCATTTTTGCCAGTTTTGCGTAGCATTTTGCGATGATTCCATACTAGACAAATTATTCCCTGTAGAAGTTCCTTCCGAACGTTTTGTGAAATAGTCATTATGTAGGTAGATTATTGTATTTCCCTTATTTACTTTGCTCCTCACTTACCTGTCTCCTCACAACCTAAGCACCCGTTCTACCGTGCCCCCCTGGTCATTGCCCTTCCTTCTCATTCTACCATTCTAAGTGACTGAACCCGGTTTTTTTTTTCCGATCGGAATATTTCCTTCGGATTTCATCCTTAGGATAGCTGAGGATTCCAAGGTTTTTACTTCATCAGATTCTATAAATCTTAGATGTCCTTTCCAGCCGCATAAGTAATCCTTTTCTTGTATAGGGAGGGATTTTGGGGGTGTTTTGTGTGAGCAACCTTCACACGAAGGTTTCTTTATGTTGCTGCAGGGAGGGTAGCAGTTTCTTAAATAGTCATTGTGCAGATAGATTATTGTATCACACTTATGTGACAGTACTGTACGTGTGAGCTTGATACATTCTACTGTCCACAGTCTGTGTATTAACAATAGAAATTGTATGATTTATGACATGCGTGTATGTAAATTCTCGTACTGTTTACTTTTGCAAAAGTGTTCTTTGACCTTTGTAATGTTTCCATAGTTTGTTCCCACTTGGAATCTTTATATTTTGTAAAACTTAATTTACAACCAGATTCTACTGCCAAAGTTCCCAAACTTTTTTTTTCCCTATTGTTCGCTACAAACTGGTAGGTATTGACCAAACTGAAATGAGAAGTAGTTGTACCCTATCAAAAACAGAATCTTGTGTTTTAGAGGAAGTGATCCACAAATGTGAAAATAAATAAAGTTTTCCGTGCATTGAAAGTGCAATTTTATTAATAATGGATGTCGTGGGAAAAGCGATCAATGATAATAGGTTGGAATGAGATGGCTGTAGTGACCTTGATATCACAGAAATGAATTTTGAATAGCGAGTTCTGTTTTACACACCATTCTTAATATATATTATACATCCTGTATTTCGTTGCATGTACTCTTGTAGTTTTGAACAACTCAAGGCTTTATGTGATAAACAGATACAGGGATTCACTATTGGGATGTGGGCAGAAGGGGGAGGGGAGGGGGGGGGAAGGGGATGGAGGAGGGCAGATCTGAAATAATGTATAATGGCAGAAACCAGATAGGAAATAGCCAACATAATATGACCAAAATATAAAAGTTATGGCTAAGAGCAAAAATATTTAATTTTATATCCAAATCAGTTTTCCATCATTCATTTACTTACTAGTTAAAATAATGTTTATTATTATTTTTATATAGTTAGCGGTAACAAATCAAAGGTATAATGATATAATTTGCTTTCAAAACTGTTTAATTGCCTCCTGTCTGGTTTCTGCTATTGAAATGCACATGTATCTATTGTAATTAAATTTTACTTAAGAGTAAAGCAGCAAAACAGAAAAAGGGGTTAGTATTACTTATTAACAAATCTTGCAGAGTTAAAGAAACTTAGTTTGTTTGAAATAGGATTAGAAGTTTTTCGATAAATTTTTCGATAAATTGGTCAGAATAACTATTCTATCCACCACCTCTTCAATTTTGTTGAATTTAATTCGCTCCTCGCTTACCTGTCCCAACAACAATGGCACTCTTGTTCTACCGTGCCTAGAATGAACTGGTAACTTTTTAACACTGTGCACCCTCTATGACCGGCCTCTCTGGTCAATGCCCTTCCCTTCCCATTCTACCATCCAAAGTGCCAGCATCGTATGTTTTTCGTCTGGATTAATCTGTACGTAATTCGTTCGGAATCGTGACCAAGTATTCTACTTTAGTATCCATTGGATACTAAAGTAACCCGATAAGTATCCTTTTGCATTTTGTTCGATTGTGTTCCGCTCATCGAAAAACACGACAACGGAAGGTTCAATATCTCCAAAAGTTATCTGTACTCATGAACAGACACACTTTTCTAGCTGCAGGAAGTACTGTATGCCAGGGTACTCCATAAACTAGTAAAGGACTGATCTGCACTCACCTTGACACCATTTTAGGCAGAAATGAAACATTTGATAACTGTTCACTATGCGGTGGAGTGAGTAGTATCTTGGATGAATCATGTGGGAAGTAGTGTATGGTTTATATGAATATGAAAATTCCAACCAACTTAATTATACTGTTACAGGTGTTAATACTTCTATTATATATGACCTTGAAGAGAGAGAGACAGAGAGATAGATAGGTAATTACCTCATCCAAGGTTACTTATTATAAACAAGGAGGTCACCACAGGTTAAAAAAAAATATCCTAAAGTCTCTAAACCTCTACAGTCTGTGTTGCATATGGCACGGTCAATTTGAAATCATATTTGACGTTTTTTTAGAGGAAAGATAAGAAAACATTGATCTGAACCAAATCTAAATAAAAAAAATAATAAAAAAACCAACAACAACAATATATTACACCAGGGATATGACATTAGGAATCAACTTCAAAGGTTTGCAAACGAAGCTATAAATTATATAATCGTTTAATTTTTGATTCCTGCATTTTCCTTCCATATATATATTGGGTGGAACAGTTAAGTAACTCGCTAATTATGACCAAGCAGCCAAGTGATTGTGACCGCATCGATGCCTCGTCAGTGAGATTGATGGGTATCCAATTATGCACGAATAGCACATGTATGACTGAACCAGATGGCAGGCAGAAAGATACAACCAAACACAAAATGCAACTTGAAAGCTGGGGCTTGGACGCTGCATTTTGAATTGGTTTGAAACCTTTGTACCACTCTATAGCCAAGCTGTGTAATATTTATAAATGATCTACCCTTTCTCCACTCCTCCTCTCCAAAATTTAATTAATGGATCCATTTTGACTTAAATTCAATCTGCGCAGAGTATTATGCAGAAGTTATGAATCCATTTTGGACCATATGAATACATTTGATCATGATGCCGTGTTGTATGGTTGTTTGTGTGTATGTGTCGCTGAAATGGCTTGTAAAAATGATAACTCAATATTCTAAAGGTGGATGGACTTCAAACTTTGTATGTAGATGCACCATATTGAATTCTTACCATAGTTGCTATTGTGTTTGGCTGGTATCAAAAGCCATACCAGGTTACCACAGGTCAAACTTTGAAAACCTTGTAAATACAACACCTCAAGAGGGAACGACTTGATGAATCTCATATTTGACATGTGGATGTTCCATATTAAGTAGAAGAACCCTATTTATTTTGGTGTAGGCCAATGTCATTTGAGGCCACCACTGGTCAAACTTTGAAAACCTTGTGAACAAGATAACTCAATATCACAGAGTTTGGATGGACTCTAAACTTGGCATGTATATATATGCAAAATATTTACTTCTTGACTGCTATTGTTTTTGGTTGGGATCAAATGTCATACTAGGTCACCAGAGGTCAAACTGTAACTCAAAAAGGTCATGGTGGATTAATTTCGTACTTGATATGTGGATCCGTCTCATTGAGTACAAGAACACAATTTTTTCTGTGAAGTTCAGTGGTCATTTGGGGTCAACAGACTTCGGTCTCAAAACTTTTAATCATGATTACTCCAAAATTAAAGCTACAATCCACCTGTGAATTCTCCCATGCTATGATTTTCTTTTGGTGAACAATTCAGCTTAGTTTTGTGAATGGGCTCTATAACTTTTCAGCAAAATATACAGTCGTCCAGGTAATTAAATTTGCTTCAATATCAATAGTGTTTCTTTAACACACTCATGCAAGCCCTTATCAGTTTTATCCTCTGAGCTTCAATAGGTTAACAAGACTCTTCTTTCTGGATATTGAAACATTTTGGAATAAAAATTTCATACTGTATAATCCTTACCAGTGGATTAAATGGTTGATGCCCCCACATGGGAGTGCTACAAAATAAGACCTGAAAATCTCTGATCTTTTCTGGTTTCACACTTAATTCTTGGACAAATTTAACTCGCTTGCTCTACATCAGACAAATAGTTATGTGGAATTTTGAGAATGGCAAGGAATCACAAAGCCGACTATCTTTCTGGTTCATAAATTCTTACCTTTTGCATTTACATTTTTCTTTAAATTAACAAGGAAGTATGGTTTTACATTCTCCTTCTTAACTCTTCTACACTTAATACTGTGAATACTGCAACCAAAGCCAAGCTCATTATCTTATATCTAAGATATTTTTTTGCCCAGGAAACCTGAAACCAAAGGGAACAGAATGGTGATTGGAGAGAGCAGGAACTGTTGACAAAAAGTGTGTACTATAGTGTTTCTTTGTATCTTGTTTGCAACAAGTGTTCTTTATCAATGTGTTAGGATGATTAATAGCTCTTACCCTGGAGCCTACAGCGTCTACAACTTGGAGCTATACGGCTCAGATACCAACAAGTTGCTGGTACCTTCCAGTTGTGTTTCTTTGTAGTCAGCCCATGGCCTCTCTGTTGTAAGCAGGCAGGCTATATAGCAAGTGCATACATATTTAAACAAGGTACAAAAGTTATATCGTGAAAGTCAGACTGTTGATTGTACTACCAACACAAATACACAATACATGACCTAAGGTATCATAGAAGCTGATAATGCGGAAGCCAAAATCATAAATAAATATGTCAAATTGTGGACCCACCCTTCTCTGATTAACAGACCTGCAAAACAACAAAATCATTAAATACATGTTCATGGACACATTTCTCTCTGTAAAAATCTTATATTTTGTAATAAAAGTTGGTGAAGACAATACCGTCCTAAATTTAAACTTAACGCTTAAAGCATTTTTCTAGGCAGTTTTATAGACTGCTGCTCAGTCTTTGACAATCCTCCTGAGCAGTTGCTGCTGTTTGTTAGGGTATTGGCAGACAGCATCAGATAGGAACTACTGCCTTGTGAAGAGGGATGCGTGCAGTGTAGTGCAGTACTGCGCATTTGATGTATAGGCCTGTTAGGATATATAAGGCAAATTTGCCTTAAATGGAGATGTGGAAAGTTTTAGCATTCTATCTAGAAGTTTGAAGCTATCAAAAGTATATGTACTGTAGTTCCAGCTCATTAGGGTGACAATTCATTCAGACATGGGACTGAGATTTAAGTTTGTGACCATGCTAGACAATATCAATAGACTAATTTTGTGTAATCTTGAGGTAAATTGACAGTACATTTATTATGGGGATCTTATAATGGCTGGAATCAGTTAATCAAAGGGACAATCAAATCAACTGAAACATTCAACACCAAAACATACTGTAATAACATGCTATGTACAAACGTTTCCATATGGTGAAATGCTAACCAGTGTATGCGCAGTCTGTGTATGAACAATATCTTGTGAACCGCCAGATTTCTAACTTTAATTTGCATGAGTACCATACCTTGTTTGTTCTTCCATCTAGGTATACATTAGATTTAATGCATATATTGAACAATTTTTGTTAAGCTAATCTCTTAGTGGGTGTCACTTGACATTTAGGACTGTATAGAAATTTATAGTTTATGATTAAAGAAGAAAGGTTAAAATGACCTTCTCAGAGAGATATTTACCCAGTGAATATCATTTAATGAAATGTTAAGTACAGTGTAGGTGTGTTTGTACAGAAGTAATGTGTACTACAGTTAATGACATAGTGTTAATATACCAATGCCTCTTTTTCAGTATATATTGCATAAGTCTTTAACAATTATCCCTCTTCCCCCACCCCCTGCCTACCATTCAACTTCTCCCGAGCCCCATGCCTACCACTCAACTTCTCCCAACCCCCTTGCCTTCCACTCAACTTTTCCCGACCCCCCTGCCTTCTACTCAACTTCTCCCGACCCTCCTGCCTTCCATTCAACTTCTCCCAACCCCCTGACTTCCACTCACCCCCCATGCCTTCCACTCAACTTCTCCCAACCCCCCTGACTTCCACTCAACTTCTCCCAACCCCCCTGCCTTCCACTCAACTTCTCCCAAGCCCTCTGCCTGCCTACCAGTCAACTTCTCCCAACCCCCCATGCCTTCCACTCAACTTCTCCCAACTCCCCTGCCTACCACTCAACTTCCCTAAGATACAGGAAAATTGCCGATATTGGCAGAGTGTTCTTTGCACTTTTGCCTAGCCAGCCAAGTTGTAGATGAAAGTAAGGAAGACCATTACCGTTGCTGCTAGTGTTCAAACGATTAACCTAATCGGAATCGGAATCGGCCCGATTATTGCATAATCGGAACATAATCGGAATCGGTAAAAATTACGTGGAATAACAGTTATGTCAT